>PVJH01038506.1:0-17087 GCA_004026705.1 Nesogale talazaci | reverse complement strand
CCCCACGCAGGGCTACCTCCGCTGCGCCCCTGGCCGTGCGCCCCTCGCCCCGCCAGACCGACCTGCGACCCCCGCCGTACACCCCCTGGCCATGCGCCCCCGCGCCCCCACCGCCGCCGCCGCCGCGCTGGCGCTGTGCAGCCTCCTGCTGCTGCCGGGGCGCGGGCTGGCGTGCCCCGCGGGCTGTGCCTGCGGCGACCCGCACACCGTGGACTGCCGCGACCGCGGGCTGCCCCGCGTGCCCGACCTCTTCCCGCTGGACGTGCGCAAGTTGCTGGTGGCCGGCAACCACATCCAGGAGATCCCCGAGGACTTCTTCATCTTCTACGGCGACCTGGTCTACCTGGACTTCCGGAACAACTCGCTGCGCTCGCTGGAGGAGGGCACGTTCAGCGGCTCCGCCAAGCTGGCCTTCCTGGACCTCAGCTACAACAACCTGACCCAGCTGGGCGCCGGGGCCTTCCGCTCGGCCGCCAGGCTGGTCAGGCTGAGCCTGGCCAACAACCGCCTGGCCGGCGTGGACCAGGCGGCCTTCGAAACGCTGGAGTCGCTGCAGGTGCTGGAGCTCAATGACAACAACCTGCGCAGCCTGAACGTGGCCGCCCTGGCCGCGCTGCCCGCGCTCCGCACGCTGCGCCTGGATGGGAACCCGTGGCTCTGCGACTGCGACTTCGCCCACCTGTTCACCTGGATCCAGGAGAACGCCTCCAAGCTGCCCAAAGGTGAGCCGTGCTGCCGGGCGAGTGGAGCCAGGCCGCCGCCGCTCCAGTCTGGGTTTAAGGAACAGGGCCAGGGACCTGGATGGGGGGCCCTTGACTGGCTCTGGTCCAGACGGACAGAGGTTTGGAGGCTGGATGAGGGTCCCTGCAGGAACTTTCCTAGGTTTTTACTGGAGAGGAGTGGGGCGTCAGGGTGGGGAGACACACACACCAGGTTTCTTGGGAGTTTCTGGGTTCTGTTGGACAGTTCTCCCCGTTCTACAATTTACTTTCTGGAGTTCAGTCCCCTCCAGTTCGTAGTTCCCCTTCCCTTCCCCCACTCCCAGATCATTGCCCTGGTCTTAGGACCTGGAAGAAGGGTCCAGGTTATTTCTGGAAGGCACCCTGGGGTGTGGGCTGCTGCTCAGCGTCTGTCTGCCTCAATGCCTCAGTCCACTGACTCAGCGCAGCCTCTGAGCCTGGACTGGTCTGATATGGTCTCAGCTCCCGCTGACACTTCTCTCCAAGGTGGTTGGGGGTTTGGGGCTGTGACAAACTGAATGGCAGGAGAGGAAGGGCAGCCAGTGGGGCAGGGGAGATGTATGACTCCGGCTTTTCAGCCCAGCTGTGAAATCGCTGCCCACCAAGGTTGAGGCTGGTGCCCCTTTGGGGCTTCCCTCTTGGCACCGAGGGGACAGAAATGAGATGGCCACCTGCATACCCAAACACGGGCTCTGGGCCCCTGAGAAGTAGGGGCTGGGGAGCATAGGCAGAGCTCAGAAGGAAGGGACTGAGAACCTTCTGTGTGAGCGGGTGATGCCAGGGTGGGGGCATTAGAATGTCCCGTTTCCCCCCACCAATTAGTGCCGGTCTTCCCACCCAGTGCTCCCCTCCCAAATCCAAGACATAGGTCCATGGGGGCTTGAGCTATAAAGCACACGTGATAAAAGGCAGCCCACGTGAGCGTTGAGCGTTGTCGTATCTTGTTTTCCATTTACTGGGAACTTTCCACTTGCTCTCCTCTGTCCTGAATTCACTTATCCTTCCAGTGCGGGGACCACTCACATACCTGGGGCGTCAGCACACCCATCCCTCCAAAGGCCCTGAGCTGGCACTGTCAGCCTTCCCCACAAAGATCTGACCCTTACAGTGTAGACATTGCCCCAACTCCAAACTCACCTGCCCAGCTCCCCAGACCCACCCCCCGGGGGACTCTGATCTGGGATTCAGGCCCTGTTGTGGAATGGGGTGAGCCTTGGGACTAAAAGACCCTTTTCCTTTATGGGGGCTTTGGCCTCCTTAAGGCCCCATAGTTTATCATGTTGATAGCACTGGCTGTCACTGTCTGGGGTTGAAAGTGAAGCTTTGGGGTGTCCCGGATCTGTCCAGATGACTGTGGGTCATGAGGCAGACCACTTCCCAGACTGAGTTCACTTTCTTCTTCTCGTAGAAACCTGAGTTGCCCTCTGAGCACTAGGGAGTCCTGGGTTTGGAGTCTGAAGGCATGGGTTTGAGTTCCCGCTGGGTTGGCTCTGACAATGTTACCTCCTTTTGTGAGCCTCTTTGCCCTCCTCTGTGGCACTGGGACGCAGTACTCCTGTACAGCTCCGAGGGAGCTGTGCGTGTGGGTGAAAGTGAACCCAGGAGTCATTGAGCCATTCCCATGTGTATGAGAACAGCTGCGGAGAGCTTTCAGGTTGTGACCTTGCAGAAGGTGACTGCCAGGCCTTTCCCCCTTGAGTCCCCACGAGTTGGTTTGAACCACCAGGGCTTGCATTGCTATTTGAACGCTTAGCCAATGGTGCCACTCAGGGACTTTTGAGTAGGAATGAAACCAAACCAGGACTAAAATCAAAATCAAAACCCCAAACAAACTCACAGCTTGAGTCAATTCAGATCCTTAGTGGCCTTATAAGATAGGCCAGAACTGCCTGTGTGATTTCTAAAGCTGTAAGTCTTCATAGGAATAAAAAGCCTCTTGTTTCTCACTCGAGAGGATGATGGGTTTGAATTGTGGATGTTGGGATAACAGGCCAGCTATAGCACCAGGTAAAAACGCAGTATAAATGTGAGGTATGGTTCCTCTTAAACCAAAAGTCAAACCTACTGCTTTCAAGTCGATTCTAATTCATAGTCACCCTATTCTGTTGCTGAGCTGCAGACAGCCTCATCTTCCTCCACCAGAGAAGCTGGTGGGTGTGAACCACCAGCTTTGCAGTTAGCAGGTCAGGGCTTTACCAACACCATCTCCAGGGCTCCTCTTATTCCTCTGACTCTGTGTTAGAGAGATGAAAAGGGGCACCTTTTAGAGAGAGGGTGTGTGGCCCAGGAGAAGAATAAAGGAAGGGTGTCCAGGCCAGGACCAGGGTGGCCACTTGAGCGGTCTGGGATCAAAGCCACTGGGGGAGAGCGAGAAGGTTTCCTGGATCATGTGAGGTGGGTGTTGAAAAGCAACTCTGCTGTCGATGCACATTGCCCACAGCGTGGCACACAATGTCACCAGGTGTAGAGTGGGATGGAGTCACCAGCACAGCGTGGACGTGGGACCCAGAGTTCAGGTCTGGGCTCAGGGAGAGGTGTGGTGATTGGCTGCTGGTGGGCAGAGGCTGACTCCTGTCACACCGTGTGACTGAGTGGAGCCGCCCTGTCAGGTTCCTGGGCTCTACTCCACGTGGAGACAGATGTCTTGACAAGTGGGTTAGAATGAGCAGGCTTTGCTTAGCAGCTGAGTGCTTCACTGATGCACCACTAGGGCTCTTTAGCACAGCGCAGAGACTCAAGAGATGCCAACACCCCCCACCCCCCCACACATACCTTTTCCAGGGACAGCAGGGCAGAGTGGCAAGGAAGGACCGGGTGCTGGCACCAAGCTGCCTCACTTCAAATCCTGCTGCTGCTTCTTATTGGCTGCCTGGCCTTTTGGAACCCCATTTGATAAGGGTTTCCAGGTCTTTCTTCTGTGGTGCAGCTGGGTGGGTTCGACGCACTGACCCCTAGATTAGTAGTTGGACAGAAACCATTCATATCCCCTAGGACCCTCTAACTGCTCCTTAAGAGTTAACTAGCATAATTATTTTCCAGTTCTAACTAGGAAACTCAGAGAGGTGATGTGGTCTGGCCAAGGTCACAGCAAGGCTGTGGCTGGTGGCTATACTAGGATTTCCTGGATCCCAGCCCCCCCCCCCCCACAGTGATCACTCACTTTCTGCCAAAGCAGATTGGGTGCCCTTGGGTGGCCAGGCTCTAGGGTTTTGTAGGCAGGTACGCTGCCTCATCCAGGGGAGGGAATTCAAAGGAAGGGACCAGCAAAATCCTGTCCCGTCTGCCCTGCCCCCACCTCCTGCCCCTGCTCCCCAGAGGAGGAAAAGCTGGAGCCTCAGCTCCCCCTGTGACCTTGAATTGCTCTTGCAGTCTCAAAGGTGCATCATCAGCCTGGTAAGCCATGGCACTCATGGGAGGGAACCAAAATAATAGCCTTCAGGCCGGGAGTCCCCTTTAGCCCAGCTCCACAGGGGCTGAGGGCTCTGAGTCTGAACTCAGGAGGTCTGGACTGGCTGTTGCTGAGCACAAGGCAGAGGACAAAGGTGCCCGGGTGCTCACCAGCTGATTCGGAAGAAGCAAAAACCAACCAGCCAAACTAAGCAACTCAGAAGGTCCCATGAACACCGGATTTCAGATGAACAGCAAGTAGTATCTTAGTGGGAGGAACCCTGGGAACACAACACACTTTGTTTCAGCCCCCACAAGAAGCCCAAAGGACAGAGCCTATCTGCTCCTGTAAAGGCTACAGCCTAGAAATCCTATGGGGTGGTCCTGCTTTGTCATATGACATTGCCGTCAGGTCTTTATAAATTGGTATTGGGCTAATGTCAGACTTATGGGCTTGATCTGGACTGGGCTGAGATGTTTTCTCAGTATTCAATCATCTTGTATATGTAGCTCTTTCCCATGCACATGTGAGTCTCCCTGATTTGTTGCTCTAGCCTACCCAGTCTAACACACCTGCCAATTACCACTGAGCTGACTTAGCCTCATGGGGACCCTGCCCGTGTGTATCAGAGGAGACTTGCACTTTATGGGGGTTCCAAAGGCTGCTTTTTTGGGAAGTGGATGGACAGACCTTTCTTCTGAGATGCCTCTGGGTGGAGTCAAAATGCCAACTTTTCAGTTAGCAGCCAAAGTCATTAACTGTTTACATTTTCAAAGGACTCCATTCCACACTTATGATGTACTGTGTGTGTGTGTGTGTGTGTGTGGCATCACTGCCCTGGTGGGAGTAGGAAGTCCAGCCTTGCTCCTTGAAAGCTGCTGCTGGATTTGAACTGTTAACCCTGTGGGCCGCAGTCCCGCAAACAACCACTACGCCACCAGGGCTCAGCTGACGTACTTTTATCAGGTTATCAGTTGTTCTGTCTGCAACTCGGGGTTGATTAGGTGTTCTGTAATTTATCTAGCACCCCTGCTATATGAGTTCAAGACCCTGTGCAGTTTACAAGTGGCGGCTCCCTTAATGTGGCCGGCAGGTACTTTCATTCGCAGTTTATCCAACAGGAAACACAGAGAATCAAAGGATGGAAATGGCGAGCCCACGTTGTAAGTGGCTGAGATGAATTGGAACCCAAGAAGATTCCTGACCAGACCCAAACTTGGTAGGAGTTTTCAGAGTAGGAAGGGAAGATGAGATGAGCCCTGGCACTTTCTGGCTCCCACCCCACTCCTGTCACTTGAGTCTCCCAAGTGACAGCTGGACCTTGGTCAGCCCTTCCTGTCCCAGATTCTGCACTTGCTCACCTGGTTCTCCCTCGAGAGAAGCATCCCAAGGCAGTGTGGAGCAGTGTGCCCCAAGGCAACACAGATGGGCTCCCACCTTGAAGCATGCACTCTTGGAAAGAGTGACTGGCTGGGGTAGGGAGGGGTGTGGGGCCAGGGGAAGGACTGTCTATGGTGAGTTGAGCTTGCACCCCCCACAAACATATTGGTGGCCTTCCTCTCCCCAACATCTGTGGCCGTGTCATTTTCAATATGGCCCCCTTTGTTATGTTAAGAAGACGATGTCACTGTAGACTGTGACCTGAACCGAATCAATGTATTGGGCACATGATCAAGAGCAGACAAGGCTCGGACAAGCACAGACAAGTCAGGGAAGACAGTGTGTGCATGCATGTATGTGTGGATCACTCAGGAACCAAGGAGGCTGCAGACAGGGGGTCACTCAGAACAGTGACTTATGGTGGTGCTCCCCCCCTGACCCCGGAAGTCCTCCCAGAAACCAGACCAGACAGAATCTTGATTGTTGTCTAGTGCTGTCGAGTCAGTGGCAACTCATAAGAACCTGTACAACCCAACGAAACAAGGCCTGGTCCTGCCCCAGCCTGGCATTCGCTCCAGGTGAGCCCACTGTGGCAGCCACGGTGCCAACCCATCTTCTCCAGGGAACTCCTCTTTTTTGCTACCCTCTTTTGAAGCTGTGATTGGGTAACAATGATAGTTCTGATCAGGCGGTGCTGTGACGACACGCTGGGTTGCAAAGTCAGCAGTTCAAGACCACCAGCCGCTCTCTGGAGGAAAGACCAGCATTCTTCTTCTGTAAACAGTTACCAATTTGGAAATCTACAGAGGCAGCCCAACCCCTGCTATGGGGTCATTGTGAGCATTCGTCGACTTGAGGGCAGTGAGTATCCTTTTCTGAATGTGGACAGCAACTTGATGTCCACTTGACCTATATGGTACAAGGGGTTCATGCATTCAGCTGCTGAGAGATTGGCAATTCAAGTTCATCCAGACGTGTCTCAGAAGAAAGGGTTGATGGCCTCCTCAAACGCCAATTGAAATCTCGAGGGAGCATGGTTCAGCTCTGATGTACGTGGGGTTCCAATGAGGATAAGCAAACAAGAGGGCTCAACTGAGGATGCAGGGGCATTCTGAGGAGTCCATTTGGACCCTTGAGTGCAGTTAGACTTCTGGACACTGTAGCAGGGAAGTGGGTTGCTCTCTCTCTGGCTTTCCCGCGGCTTGGCACACTGCCCATGGTTGATATCCAAGGCCTTTCTCTGCTTCCTCACCCACAAGATGAAACAAGGTAGCCTTCCCAGCTGCTTCATGAAGAGACCGGCTAGGCTACACTGGGCACCCTGTGCTCTCTTGGTCCCAGTTTCCGGATCCTGGAACAGAGGTGTCCCTTTCTTGGTGTGGTCAACTGGAGGAGACAGATGGAACGACCAGGGACATCGGGCATTTACCAGAAGCTTTTCCCCTTACCATGGACCTTCGTGGGTTTAAGGAGAGCACAGGAAAGGCAGCTGGGCAGGCCACCCACCAGGTATCCATGATCAGGACTCAGGCTCCCAGATACACTGGGACTCCTTAGTGCGTATGCTAGCAGCCTCCCTCATCCATTCACAAGTGCTTATCCTGCTTCTGCTCCGTGCCAGGAACCACCCAGGAGGGAGCCCACTAGGCTCCTCCCTCTCAGAGTGAACATTCCAGAGAACTCAGAAGAGCCAGCCTAGCTTACTCTTAAACATTTCACATAGGAAACCACAGCCCAGAGTGACCAAGGGGCTGCCCAAAGCCATAGTGCTAACGAAGGGAGTGGGAGAGCCAAGGTTAGAAAGTCAGGCCACCTGATTTCTGATTTGGCACTGTGTTAGCTCAGGTTGACTAGAGAAACAAATCCAGGGAGACTCATGTGTATAAGAAAAAAGTTTTATATAAAAAAACAATTGCATATTAAGCAAACGTCAGGTCAGTGCAGATCAAGTCCATAAGTCCGATATTAGCTCATATGTCAATACTAGTCCATACATTCCTCTTTAGACTCACACAGCCATGCAATAATGTTGAATACAGGAAGCTCACAGACCAGTGGGTGAAAAGTGTGGTGGATCCAGTGATGACGGAAATATCTCAGCGCTGGTAGGGGTCTCCATATGGCCTCTCCAGCTCCAGGGCTCGGCTTCAATCAGCGTAGCTACAAGTGGCTTGTCAACTAGAATGGCTGGCAGGGAGTGTGTATCTGGCCTCCAGTTTATCTCCTTAGTGCCTCCAAATGAGGTCATCAAGATGCGACCTGATTGGCAGGCTAGCCTCCACCCCTTTGCAAGTTGGCAGGAGATTATGTAATTGCCACAGGCATCATTTCCCCATGTCGCTGGGCAGCCGCTAGAGCAGGATTAGATTTCATCACATCTAAGCTCTCACAGCGCCCTGGTGGTGGAGTAGGTTACGCATTGGGCTTCTATTTGTGAGGTTCAAAGTTCAAAGCCTCCAGCTGCTCTGCAGGTGAGAGATGGGACTTTTTACTCCCATTCAGAATTGTGGTCTCAGAACCTCACAGAGACAGTTCTACACTGTTCTATAGAGACCCTATAAGGTGGAATTGACTTGATGTCAAAGAATTTGGGTTTTTTTGGTTGTTTTTTGTAAGGTCTCATAGTGGTCCCTGTGATAGGTAGGTTTACTGTGCCAACCTGTAAAAAGCACGGCCAATAAAACATGTGGGATTAAT
The DNA here is from genome assembly GCA_004026705.1 of Nesogale talazaci. Classification (NCBI taxonomy): domain Eukaryota; kingdom Metazoa; phylum Chordata; class Mammalia; order Afrosoricida; family Tenrecidae; genus Nesogale; species Nesogale talazaci. Next base: position 8,882 of record PVJH01038506.1, on the reverse strand, counting down.
AATGTCACAGTTTGATTGGAGAGCAAAGAGAGAAATACTTTGACAAGCCCCCCTCCTCCACCTCTCTTGCTCTCTGGTGACCGATCAGACTAGTGTGTGGCTGCTTTAGCTAGTTCTCTGCCTCGACTTGTGAGCTACACTGCCTGTGGGACAAGCCAACCCCTGGGTCATGTCACTAGAGCTTGAGTTCCTTTGAGGCCTGCCTTGGATCCTGTCACCTTGCATTGCTTGAGTTCAATATCCCATCAGGACCTGTTTCACTAAGCTCCTGAGCTGCTGACTATTCATAACCTGCCTTGCTGTTGGCTGCTTGTTGGCAGACTCTGCTTGCATTGCCTGAGGGAAGACTCAGCTGTCTGCTTCCTTGGCATTGGACTTTGCATCCCTTGTGAGTTGAAGGACTTCCAGCATATTAACTATTCCTTGGAAGTATGTACTGAGCCCTCTGTACTGCTCTGTGGACTAATTTGCTGTTATATTCTTTGTGATATAGATCCTGGTTTTGTTTCTCTTGAGAACCCTCCCTAACACAGCCCTGAACACTGGCCTGGGTGTTACACCTACCAGTTTTACACCCCAGAGATGTGGCCCTAGGAACATTGCTTGACTTCTCTGGGCCTCGATTTTATCTGTGTAAAATAGGAACAATAATAGTCCTACCTTAGCCTGCTATGAGGACGAAAGAGATAATCCCTGGAAAATAATTTAGTGCAGAGTTTGGCAACCAGGAAGCATGGAGAAATGTCAGTTGTTGATCTCAATGGAGTCCCTTGGGGTGATGGTGGTGCTGCAAATGACTGCTAGCAAGCAAGTTGCAGCCTCAAGTCCACCCAGAGGCATGCTGCAAGAAAGGCCTGGGGTTGCCTTCCCCCAACCCTCGAGAGAGCAGAGCTCTAGTCCAACACTTGGGGACTTGCCATGCATCAGGGTCCTCTTGAGCTCCTGGCTTGGTGTGGACTAGGATCATTATTACCGTTGCTGTTCTAGGGCTGTCCACTCAAACCCTGGGTCCATTGGTCCTCATGGTCTTGCGGTGGTCCTGAGGTCACCTGCAGGCAGGGGGACTGGGCTGTGGCAGAGTTGAGAGTGGACACTTAGACCTGGCAAAATTGTCTGCTCGGCCAGATTGCCCTCCTAGGAAGTCAGTGGTTGATTCAGACTCAACTCAGAGGCGTGAACTCACACCCTGTGGAAACCAGGTGGCTAGTGAGCTCTAGTCCAACCTAGTGCCCAGGACCACCCACATGTCCCTGGCAGCATCCTTCTCACTGACCACCTGCCAGGCATTTCCTGTGCACTCACAGACCATGGGGGTCAGGAGGGACCAGCCTTTCCTCTTCCTCCTTAGGCCTCTATACCTCCCTTTCCACTTGTTATCCCTGTTCTCTTAAGGCACAGTCCTGGTGACTCCCAAGGGAGCCTCTGGGGTGGTAGCCCAAAGTGTCGGCTACAGAAGGCTCAATTCAATGTCATCATGTCCATCTGACTCCAGATAACACTCTGAAGGACCTCCATTCAGCCCTAGCTAAGACATCTCTTCCCCACCTCTGTTTCTAGAACAGACTGTATAGTTGACCCCAGAGACAGCATTCCCCATGGGGCTGGGTCACGGAACCGGTGGCAGTGAGGAGACACAGGGCATCAGTTCACCTTTCACAGGGCACCAGCCCCAGTACTCACCCGCCACAATTTGGATTGCTGTTTGTTGCTGCTTGTGACCCTTTTTCGTAGTTGGGTCTATGTTTCTCTGGCTCCTCTTTCCCCTCTACCCCTTCCCCTGTTTCTTCCTGGTGTATCTTCCTCTTGAAACTCAGGCCAGCACTGCTGCTGCCAGTCCCCACACACAGAAACTGGTAGATTCCTAAACAATGACTTCCCTCCCCGCCTTCTCCCACCCTGGTTAGCCCTGATAACTTCAGTCTCCATACATTTGCCTGCTTTTGCTATTTTATATGAGAGGATTGATTCTGTATCCAGGGGCTTCCCTGGGCACTATAAGCTGTGTTGCACCATCCCTGTCCTCTACCTATGAAATGTTAATAGCATCCCCCCCACCCAAATGATGACCGAAAAGATTTCAAGATATTACTCAATGTCCCCTGAAGGGCAAAATCACCTCCTCTCTGCTTCAGTTAAGAACTACTAGTATAAAGGGTTGTTGAGAAAGAAGATTAAATCAAGTGGTAAAGGTAAGCTATTAATCACTGTGCTCAAAAGAAAGTGGGCATTTCAAGAAACAGCAATTCTCTATAGCATGTCACCTTGACAGTGTAACTAGAGGGGACTCACCAGCACACACAATCTCTCCTCAGCCTGGAGATGCCTCAACTTCCAGCTGACTAGCAATGCCACTATTAGACATTGCTTTGGGACATTACTTAGAAAGGCAGACCGAGGATGGGAGTCAGAGAGGGTATTTCTGAACATCCAGAAGCAGCATGAGACAGTGGTCAGCATGACACACAGTGTGGGTAGCAGACTCATAGAGTCACTCCTGTCTGTTCTCACACATTGTCTTACCAGAGGTTCTCTCTTTATAACCAAATCTTTGATAGCAACCAAATAGACATTATTAGTCATAGCATTCAACCCAGGGTCTAAGTTTCAGGAAATGATTGTCATTGAGGAGAGGAGAAGGGGGTGGGGCGTGGTGAGCTTGGTGGTGGTGGTGATGATGGATACATGCTAATAGTGCTGGACATGGTAGAGGAGGACCTGATAGTGGTGATGTGTAAATAGTGCAGGTGGACATAGTGATGACATGGTGGCGATGGATGCAGTGGTGACAGTGTGGTGGGCGTGGACATCATGGCAGGGATAGACATGGTGTACATGGATGTAGTAATGGCAACTGACATTGTAGAGGTGGGCATGGTGGAGGTAGCAAAGGATGTGTTGAAGGTGACCAAGATGATGGTGGTAGGAATTATGATAACAAATACAGTAGAGACAGTAAGGTGGTGTTGGTTGAGATGGTAGCTGTGATGGTTGCATTACTGGTAGTGGTTGAAACCCATCCTTAGCTTCCCTGAAATAAAATGTTCAATCTTCCATTGTCATTCACTGCTAATTTTATTTTTTTCAGCTGGAGGACAGATTGTGAGTCCCTTGATTTTCCACACTGTGTGTGCATCTGATATTCATCTATGAGGGCTAGTTGTGGAGTGTAGGATACCAGGCACAGGTCATGACTCTGCTGTGGGACCCACTAAATGATCCAGTCCCATCTATAGAACAGAATCTGTGAAGCCAGACCAAGGATGAACTCTTGACCCAATGTGGCAGATGCATCTTCCTCTTAGAAGAAATCAGTTTGGGGCTGAACCCTGGTGGCATAAGTGGTCGAGTGTGAGATTGCGGCCTGTGGGTTTGGCGGTTCAAATCCAGAGGTGGCTCTCAGGAGCAGCACTGGGTAGTGCCCACGACCACCAGAAGCAGTGATGCGCCCCCCCTCCAAAAAAAAAAGAAAGAAATCAGTTTGGTCCTCAAGCAGGTGCGATGTCTTCTGACTGAGATAAGAAATAAAATAATTGGGAATTTTCCCTTTGTGTGACTGTTGATATTTCGTGAAAGCTACAATGAGTAGGGAACACTGGAGAAAAGTAGATGCCTTTGAATTGTGGTGCTGGTGAAGATTGTTAAACCTACCACAGATGGCCAAAATAATACACAAATCTTAGAAGAGAGGATGGCGAGGTTTCACCTTGTGTACTCTGGATGTGGGATCAAGAGAGATCAATCCCCAGAGGACATAATGGATGGCAAAACAGAGGGCCAGTGAAAAGAGGAAAACCCTAAATGAGAGGGATTAACATAGTGGTGGTCTTGATATGTTCAAACATAAGGACAGTTTTCAGCATGGTGTAAGACCAGGCAGTGGGGGTCATGGGTTGTTCGGTTGTGCCTAGAGTCACTATGAATTATACTCACTGACCCAATGGCACCTGTGTTAGGGTTCTCTGGAGAAACAAATTCATAAACCCTTATATGTGTATAAGAAAGAGTTTTATATACAAGAGCAACTGCGCATTAAGAAAACATCCCCTGTGCTCACTTCGGCAGCACATATACTAAAATTGGAAGAAAGCATCCCAACAAGTCCAGTCCAAAGTCTTAAGTCTGATATTAGCCCATATGTCCAATACTAATCTTTAAGTCCCCTTGAGACTCACAAAGCACATGCAATGACACCAGGACAATCACAGGCCAGTGGGTGCAGAGTTTTGAGTATCCGGTGATGGTAGAAGTGTCTCAGCGCTGTCAAGGGTCTCCCCATAGCTTTTCTAGGCTCAAGCTTCTAGCCTTATCAGAATAGTTTTATGTGGCTTCTCCTCAGGGAGGAGCTAGCCCTGTCAGTTGAGCATCTCCAAGGGACAGAGTAGTGAGTCTCTCACCTCCAAGGCAGAAATATGGCTGGATTTCCCAGAATTCTCAGGAGAAAGCCATGCCCACCCAGAAGTCTCATTGGCTATTTTTAGATTGACAGAGTAGACTCCACCCCTACATTCTTAATCCTCAAATTGACACCGGATTAGGTGACCGCCACAGCACCTAACAACAATGATGGAGAACAGAGGTGTGTTAGTTATAGAATTTCATGTCAACTTGATAAATAAAATGTAGGAGTGGGGTCTAGCCTGTTAATTAGGTCACAGCCTGATGGAGCCTCTTATGGATTTGGCCTTCTCCTAGGAGGGTCCTCCCATCCCCTTTTGCCTTCACCTTCCTACAGCCAAGCTACTCCCAGACGTGGAGGAGAGCTGCCAGAACCAGGGAGATGCATCCACTGCCATTGAACCCACAAAACTTTGCACATCGGTATATTTCTAAATTCTGCCACATTGCATTTGGCTGCATGAGTCTGAAGAGGAAGTTATGGACTAATATCAGACAGTGGATGTGGTCTCGACGGGGCTGGATGTTTGCTTAATATGGAATTACCTTACACATGTATGTGTGTCACTGCATTTGTTTCTCTAGTCAGCCTGGCCTGAGGGTAATGGGACCACATGGAACAACTCATAAATAGAGAGGTCTATAGGGCTGGCCCTAATCAGAGCCAAACTGACTCTCACTACCTGGACATTCCCCCACTCCCAAGTATGTACTATGGAGGACAATACTAAACAGATTGGGGAGATGGTGCCGGCATGCCATATCCACATGGAAGCAAACTAAGAAGGAAAAAGAGAGATGATCTAGACCCCATATCAGCACTCCAAGCCTGGAGGACAACATCACTGCATGGAGCTGCTAAAGCACAGAGAGGATTGTTGGGCCAACAGCAGCTCAAGACATGATGTCCCCTTCGCTGGAGCACACCATGACAGAGAACAACACTGGGGACACATGGCAGGGAGTGTGTCCTGTCTGATCATGCCCACAGTGGGGCAAACCAAGAAGGGAGCATAACAAATCAGCAATGGGAGCAAAACAAAGACACAAAACCCTTGAGGAGCTCCAAAAGCAGACTTCAGGCCAGGAAGGGCAGTTCCCCAACACCCCCACCCCACCGAATCCCCCCAGTGGACAGACCTGAGAGTATCTATGCTTTCACAGTATTTTTTCACCCTGGCTTCTTTTCTTTCTCTTTTTATTCAATCTTTAGTTCTCTTATTGTTTTGTTTCTGTTATTGTTGTTTTGCCTGCCAATATAAGATAGGCATGGGAATCAAGTCCGTGGAGAAAGTAATGGGACTGATGGTTCTGGAAGGAGAAGGAAGTGGGGGAAAGGTGAGGTGAGCAAACAAGCCATAGACAGGGGAACAACTAGGGAATTAAAAGCTACAATGAGGACATAGAGATCCTGGTGGTAGTGGAGCAGCAGCAATCTAGCTGAGCGGAATTACTAAGAGACAGAAGAAGGGGGAGTGTGATGGTGGGGCAGGAGGAAGGTAAAAGGAAACAGAGGAAAAATGTAGGAAGAAAAACTATGGATAAAGGTATAAACACAGGTGTACACTTATGTAAATATATTAATTCCTAAACATAGAGGTATTGGCCTATGCATAGATATTTAAATGGAAACACACTGAGGAAGTGGACAGACTTTGGGCCTCTGTTCAAGCCCTTCCTCAATACAAGAACATTGTGTTCTAACAGCCAGGCTTTTGGTGATGCTCACCCTCCTGACACAATTGCTGAAGACAACATGGGGGCATAAGCAAATATTGTGCAGAAAACTGGTGGTACACGGCTATCAAAAGCTATAGTGTCTGGGGTCTTAAAGACTAAAAGTTAAACAAGCAGCCATCTAGCAGAGAAGCAAGAAGCCCACACAGAAGAAGCACACCAGCCTGTGTGATCACGAGCTATCAATGGAATCAGGTAACAAGCACCAGAAGACCCCAAAACATGCAAAGAGCATATTGAGAATGAGGAGAGGCAAAGCAGAGACCCCAAAGCCCATCTGTAGACAATAGGACCTCTCTCACAGAAGGAATACAAGGAAGGGATGAGTCAACCAGGTAAGCATCAATGAAACACACAATATTCCTTTGGTTCTTTGAGGCTTCCTCACCCCATTCTCACCACCCACTATCATGACCCCAGTCCTGGCTCGACCAGAGCATGCACACTGGTGCAAATAAAGAGCACATGGCATACAGAATCCAGGTCATATAAGCGCCCCCCCCCCCCAGGAGCAGAACAGAAATGGGAGTATTGACCCAATGAGGGGAAGGGGAAAGTAGGGTTAGGAGGGGAGGAACCAATTGAAATGAACAATGCATAATGAGGGATGAGCAACAGAAACTTGGGTGAAGGGAGACAGTGGTCGGTGCAAACTGAAACCAATAATAATTCATCAAGCGGTCATGAGAGTGAAAATGGGGAGGGAGGGAAAAAAGAGGAGCTGATAACAATGGAAATTAATAGAAGCTAATAGAAACTAAACAGAGACAAATAGAAACTAAATGTCTAGAAAATGATGATGGCAACATATGTACAAGTATGCTTGATACAATTGATGTATAGAATGTTCTAAGAGCTGTAAGAGCCCCCAATAAAACTATTATTATCAATTCTTTTAACTGTGCAACCCACTTCAGTGCCTGAAACTCATGGGGTAAAGCCATGAATTTGCTTTGGGGTTAGAGTTTGCTTTGGCATGGGGCAAAAATTATTTTTTTTAAAAGAAAGAAATTTGAACTGTCTTTCCTGGAACCTCTGCCTCCAGGAGCAAAGCCAGCCTCCTTAGCCAGTGTTCTGAGCAGGATGCAGCTGCCCCACTGGCTGCAGCATGGCCCATGCAACATCTCCCAATATTCCTAATGAATTAAGACCTGGGTGTCCACAAAGAACTGTAAATAGGGAACCAGGAGACCAAGGTCCTAGCCCAGACTCTTTAGACAAAACAACCGAGCTTCTTTTATAAAAGAATGAGGAGAGGTGGGGGAAGGAAGAAAGGTGCCTAACAGATGTCAAAATTGCTACCCAGAGTTTACAATGAGCTACAAAGTTACAGTCCTCTTAAGACTGCTTTTACTTTTGACATTGATGGTAAGTTTAGGGGCTTCCTCAAACCTCTCAGTTTCAATAATTGGCTAGAACTCATTCAACTCAATGGCTATTATTCCTTCCAGGGAAAATGGAGTAAATTTCACCAGAAGAAGTGCCTAGGGCAGAGGTCAAGAAAGTTCCAGACAAGGAGCTTCCATTTTCCTCTCCCTGTGGAGTCAGAATGTGTGACCATGCTCACAGAGTATCACCAACCAAGGAAGCTAGTCCAAGCCAAGTCCGTGTCCACAGTTTTTACTGGGGCTCCATTGGGTAGAATAAATGATTAATCATTCACATGGTTGATCTCAGTGTCTAAGGCTATACCGGTGTGACCAGCACCTCTCTTAGTCATGAAGATCCCCACGCAGACCAATTCACTAAGATCTCAGATGTAACCTCCCAATGACCCAAAATCGCCTCCCCAAAGCAAAGAGTCATGGCTAGAATTTCTTTTGGTAAAGCCAAATTCGTCACCACACAGGCAGCCTCCAGTCTCTGGGATTCAGTAGGGGTTCAGTAGTGGGATTCTCCATGCAGGAGACCCAAGTTCGAGTCCCAGTAAGTGAATCACTTTTGGTCCAGTGGAGGCTTGCATGTTACTGAGATGTGGAATGATTGGCAGCTGAGTTTGTCGACTAAAATGGACTGGAAGAGAAACCTAGTTTTCGCCTTCCAAAAACCAGCCACCCCAAACCCTATGGATTGCAAGGGTTTGATACACAGTTAATAATGGGGATGGCCCAGCGCTAACCAGGGTTTGGTTGTATTGTGGGTGGGAGTGGTGACCACGTGTCAGGAGCAGATTAGACAATAGCTAGCATCAGGCTTCAGACTTGGCTTTCTGTGACAATGTAGAGTCCGGCTATACTGCTGACAGTGACCCAGTGGGTGTGAATGGGGCAAAAGTTGCTTCTATCTCCTGGTCCTTTGGATTTGTTGACTGGAGTGGCTACCAGAGAGAACCTGGGACGGGGTTTTCCAAGCACAGGCTAGGTTCTCTTACTTTCATGAGAGGGTGGTAGAAGAGGAGGCTAATGGGAATGGTAAGCTCCTCTCTAGAGCACCAATGCTCAGCATCCCTGGAGAAGTTTCCATGTTGGCCCTTAGATATGGGAGCAGCAGGGTGGGGTATGCTGAATGAACTACTCTCTCCCCAAGCCCTTCTGTTACCAAGAACTTCCCACACTGAGATAAGACTGGTCAAGGCCTTATTAAAGGTCTTGGGCTGGTATTCACCAAAGGACACATCCAGGTGGCCTATGAACACAGGTCCGCAGAGAAATGTTAATGAAATCAGCACTATGCTTTCACAATCTTCAACTTGTGGAACTGGCCTGCTGTTGCTCTCGCCACCACCATCACCACCTCCACCACCTCCACCA
>PVJH01038505.1:0-17118 GCA_004026705.1 Nesogale talazaci | reverse complement strand
GGTTACAGCCACAGTTAGTGATTCAAATCCACCATCTGCACCATGGCACACAGATGAGGCTATCTGTTTTTTAAAGAAACACTATGGGGGTGAGTTGAGTCGGAAGCAACTTGATGGGAGTGGGTTTTCTCTAATTGTTGCCTTAGTTCAGGCCCTTTTCTTCTTTTGTGTAGATTTTTACTTGGGTCTCTTGGCCTGTCTACCTAGAATGTCTGTCTTTGCCAATCCACCTTCCTTACTGCTAACATCTTTATTGAATGCTTTCCTTCTCATTTTAGTGGTCTCAGTTGTTTCTTGTGTTCTGATGTGAAGAAAAGTTGAGACTGGTTAGCAAAACCACCAAGTGTTCACAGTCACTTTCCCCATGCTTTCTCTGGTTCCAAATGTTCAGGTCCTTCTGCTTCTAGAACCTTGATGATGGAAGGCTTTCTCTGTCACCTGAATGCCTCTGGGCACCATAACCCCTCAGCATACCTTTGTGGTAGTAGTAATCATATTTTGCCACAATTTCTTATTTTTTTAAATTGCAATAAATGATTTTATTGGGGGTTCTTACAGCTATTATAACAATGTATACATCCATTGTGTTGAGAACATTTATACATATGTTGCTATCATCCTTCCTTTTCAAAGATTTTTCTTCTACTTGAGTCCTGGGCATCAACTCCTCATATTTTTCCCTCCCTCCCCCACCCTCCCACTCTCATGAACCCTTCATAAATTATGTATTATTATTTTCATGGCTTACATCATCCACTGTCTTCCTTCACCCATGTTTCTGTTGTTCATCACCCTGGGTGGAGGTGGGTGGGCGAGGAATTATCCATCAATCATTGAGATTGGTTCACTCCTCTCCCTCCCCTCCCCCTCCCGTCATGGTATTGCTACTCCCATTGTTGTTCCTGAGAGGTTTATCTGTTCTGGAGTCCATGTGTGGAGAGCTCTACAATGACTTATTTATTGACTATCACAACTATGTGCTGAATTCCTGAGCTCCAGAGCAAATCTCCACAGTTTTCCCCATAGTTCCCTCCCTCTCTGTTCACTCCTACTCCCACTAGTTTCTCATACCATACCTGCTACGTCGAACTCCTCAAAAGTGCTTTTTGGATGACTACGACAAATGCTAACTGGCCAGACAAGGCACCAGATGACTTGACATGAAACTACACCATTTCTGGGCGCACTGACAGGTCGTTGGTGTTTCTGACCTCCAGGAGCCTCCAACAGCAGCAACAACAGAGAGTGACCCACTCATTAGAAGCCTTGGCATAGACGAAAATGTTCACACCAGACTTCTATATGGAAAAGATTTACTAACTTCCTGGGTATGTATGCAAAACTCAACTTTTGTAATTCAAAAATATTTAATATTATGTGAGCATGATATGAGCCTAATAGAGCTTTCAGCTCCTTAAATATTAAAAATCTCTAAGTAATGTATACTGTGTGTGCGGGTTTGCATAGACAGATACTTTTTTTTACCCTTCCATAAAGGTATCCCTGGAGAATTATTATTTTCTTATCTTAACTTTTTAAAATGATCATGTTTAGATCTCATTTTAAAATTAGCATTAAAATTAACACTGCTTTCCTTAATTTTGCAATCTCTTGGTCAATATTTTAATATATTAATTCAGAAGACTTTTTTAGTACCCATTTTTAACCACAAAAATGATTTAGAAGCTGAGAGCCTAATTAAGACTTTTATACAGTGGCTATAAAATTCAGCAGGAAAGCAGACTTAAAATTACTCTGTAGAAAGTTCTTGGGCCATATGATATTTATTAAGTCAGCTTCAAATTGGTATCTCTCTGTATAGGTTACCTTGATGTGTTAGTCTGGGTAGACTAGAGAAACAAATTCATAATCACCCGTGTATATAAGATAGAATTTTTTATAAAGGGTAATTGTACATTAAGAAAACATCCCAGCCCAGTCTAGACAAAGTCCAATATTAGGCCATATGCCCTACAGCAATCCACAAAGTCCTATAGACTCTCGAAACACATTGCAATGAAGCCGAATGCAGGATGATCACCAGCCAGCGGGTAGAAAGTCTTCGGATCCAGTGGTGCTGTAAGCATCTCAGGAGTCTCCGTGAAGCTTCTCTAGGTGCAGGTTTCTTGCTGCTTCCGGGTAGGTCTCACAGGAGCCAGCCAGAGTCATTCAAGTCTCTCAGGCAGCGAGTGTTGTCAGTAGAGAGTCTCCAAGCAAGTGAAAGTGTCCCCCGCTTCCAAGAAGGAAGGACCAGATTTCCCAGAGTTCTCAGAGGAGACGACCACGCCCACACAGAGGCCATTGGCTGTCTCCAGATTGACAGGCTAGACTCCACCCCTTCACTCTTCATCTTCAGACTGACACCAGATTAGGTGACTGCCCCAACTGACTGTATAGGAGTATATGAAGGGGCCTTATTTTGTTAGCCTCTTGAAATCTTAAGCAACATTTTGTGCACGTGTCTATACTAAGTATAGGGCCCATAGACTTAGTCAACTATCTGAAGCCCCTACATTAAGAGCAATTTTATTGTTAGATATCTGATCCATTGGAATGTGTGTCTAAGGGAGGAGGGCACTGTGGTTTCTATGGTGGCAACATAGCTCAAAGCACAGACAAATGACAACTGAAGCCTGTCCAGAGAAGTCTCAGGGAGATCTGGGACAGTGTCTGTCAGAGTAAGTGATCATACCCCCAGGGGGCCCTGGAATGATCCAGAGGTGTGGAGAAGCTGCAACCGCAGATACTGATATTTTAGCCTGGATTGTAATTGCCAGAGGGGCACTAATCTTTTCCAAGTGAGTTCGGGAACCTATGATTCTGGAGGAAGCCACGTGCCTTTCTTTTCTCTTCAGAGAATGAATAAGTGAGAAGCATGTGCTACCGAGGCCCAGTCACGGCCCATCCTCCTGGATCAGATTGAACAGCAATAGCATTTCCTCCCCCAAGAAACGGGCCAAACCACGGCAGCAAAACAGACGGGGGGGGGGGGGGGGGCTGTGGGGATGCAACTGAAACAGTAAGAAAGAGAATAAATGGTCAAGGACACAGATAGAAATACATTTCTGCTTTTTTCTTTTCGAAAACGGTACAGTGGTGTGATGGTATGTGATCACCACGAGGAGGCCTCGATAAGGGATTTATTTCACCCACTAGATATTTCTGTGGTGATAGCAGACTGCCAACCCTCCATCTCCTTTTTCATCTATAATGTGTTTACCTTTTACTTGCCCCTGGTTGAGAAACATGGAAAATTAAAATTTAGAAAGTACACACCTATTATAATATCAATTTCAAAGTATGATTGTAATTTCTTTCCTTTTCTCTTTCATCTGCCTCTTATTTTTTCTTCTCAAGAATATATGTAGAATCAAAGTAAGTGAAAGAAACCCCCCCACACACATACTATATGATTATATAGATTAAAAATTCTGTTTGAATTTGTACTATTGTATTCTTAGTGCAGAAAATAAAATAAGATATAATTTCCTTGGTGTTAACTTGATTCATTAGAGAAGCTTATTCATCTTCTCTTTTACAGTTGAAACTATATTTTCTCTCTGTTTCCTTTTTCATAGGTATATGTTTTGCCTTTTTCTTCTTTACAGCTCTGTTTAAATTTATGTCCACTTTCAGCTTAACTAGTTTGGATAAAAGCAGTAACTTGGTAACAGGCAATCTAATTCTTTCTTGGTGTTAAGAATGTGTTTAATCATCTGCTTAGATAACTATGATACATAGATCTATGTATCATAACTATGTATATAGAACTATGTATTCGGAAAGGCTTGACTCAGAACATCCTAAAGGAGTAGAGTGCTGATGGCTTGGACACTCAATTCATTTACATCATACATTTTCTTTGTCAGAGAGAAACAGCCGAACAAGGTACATCATCCCAGAAGAGGAAATATCTGGAAGCAACATTTATAATTGAACATATGCAGGAGAAGCTGCTGTAAGTATGAAGCAACAGAAGAGTTAAGAGGATGAAGATTGCTGGCTGGAAGGCTTACCTTAGAAATCTGAACTTGTTGGCTTGATTTTGGCCTTTTAGATTTTGTCATCCCACGGCCAGGATGTTATTTTGTTGTTGTTGTTGTTGTTGTTGTTGTTGTTTTAGGTGCTATCGAGTTGGTCTGACTCATAACAACCTGTGCGCAGTGGAGGGAAAACAGCGCTATCTTGCACCATCTTCACATGGATCCTATGTTTGAGCCCATTGCTGAAGCCAATGTCACTCCTTCTCATTGAGGGCCTTCCTCTTTTTAGCTGCCCATCCACTTTACCAAACATGATGTCCTTCTCCAGGAACTGGTCTTTCCTGCCAACGTGTCCAAAATATGTAAATAGAAGCCCCACTATCCTTGCCTCTAAGGAGCACTCAGGATAGACATTGGCAGATCTCTGCTAGAAACAATGTGCGAAAGTACCTAGTAGAGATGTGTATCTTTACCCACAATGGAGTCGGAGGAAGTGTGTGAGTGTGTGGGTGGTGGGGTGTTGGGGTCTGGAGTGGTCCAATTCAATTGGTATAAGACATTATTGGGGAAATAAATGGAGCTGAGAAGAGTTCAAACAGCTGTAGAGGGAGCGCTTGGAGGGCCTGAAAAGTCAGCCATGAAGTCTGGCATGACAGGATGCAAGTTATGCCTGAGCTGGGGCGATGGAGAGCTCATGCTGAGTGTGGCCCACTAAAGAAGGCAGAGTAAAACAAGGGGAGTTTGCTAGAATCAAGGATGATGGATCTCTGTTCATTTAAAGTCCAACTTTGTGCCACAAATGAGTGCCATAACACATTCTATACTTGTCTTACGTGCACCAAGACTTTGCAAGAATTGCCATCAGATGATATCCTTTTACTACAACATAGAACTCGGCTGACACTTCCTGGGAAGACTATAATCTGTTTCCAGCATGCAAAGGTTTATATAGATTGATCTGAGGACTTGCAGAAGTCCTATTGTGACCCATTTATTATACACAAAAAACGAGAAACATCCCCCCCCCCAAAAAAAAAAAAAAAGAATTGCCACCTTCCTGAGTGCAAAATTTGGGAAGACAGCCTGAACTGGTTGGAAGCTTCATCCAAAATGTATGCAGGTAATCAATGGCAGGGTAGATATTGATTATGAAGCCTGCCAGAGGAGAAAACCTGATTCAGAAGGAAGAACTGCTAAAGCTTAGAGGTCGTTACAGTTTACAAACGCTGAAAAGCAAATAGAATTTACTCCAGAACCAGGGAAAAGGAACTAAGGAGCCAAAAAAAAAAAACGCATCAGCTGGATCAAACAAACAAATGAGGCCAGCAAAGAGTAAGGTCTATAGCCAGGGCCTCCTAATTTTCAACAGGATAGACCTCTGCGACTGCCAGGAAGGAGACTGTGGAGGATGCCTCATTGCCTGTGGTTCTACCTGTTGTGGAGCTGAATGCTGCTGTGACTGTGTGGTAATTACTTAATCTTGTGTCAACCAGAGGATATAAAGAGTGAAGGGGGAGAGTGTATCCTATCAATCAGGTCATAGCCTGATGATGCCTCTTTGTGGGCGTGGACCTCTCGTGAGGATTCTGGGAAGTTCCTCTCTTCCTGGAACACTCTCTCTACTTCACTTTCCTGCTGTAGAGAAATGCAGCTGGAGGAGTCATCTGGAGACCCACGCCAGCACTGAGATGCTTCCACTAGGATTGAATCCACAAGACTTTTCACTCACTGCACTGGGATGTTTCTTCAATATACAATTGCTATTTGATGTAAAGCTCTAACAAAGCTCTCTCTGAATTTGGTTGTCTAGTCATCCTGGATTAACACAGACGCAAGTGGCTGTGTGAGCAAATTGAAATCGGAGGAGCGATAATTCACCATAAACATGCAGGATAATTGGTGGCATCATGCTATGAGGTCTGCTGGAGCTTCTTTCTCTTGTTTCAAAATTTTGTAGTTCTAAGGCTGCCATATCATTTTAAACTTGAATGTCAGATAACAGATTTGAGAAGCTTACGGTGTATGAATGCGGCATTTCAGATACATTATTCAATTTAAATTTAAACGGACACTTAGCTTTATACCTGCCTGGGTCAATGTAGACAAGCAGAGTTTGTGGTAGAGTAGTTCTCAGTCTGTATACTTCCAATATGCACATATTTTACTTAGACACACTTTAATTAAATAGCACCAGTTTCCTTGTAACCCAGCTCAATTTTCAGTTGTGATATTCACTGTTATTGTAGACAGTAGAAACTTCCCAAACTTTTTAGTTCCTAGATCACTATAAAAATAACATATATGCAGACTGAGCCCCGGTGGCAAAAGTGGTTGAGTGCGGGACTGCGGCCCGCAGGCCTGGCGGTTCAAATCCAGTAGCGGCTCTCAGGAGCAGCGCTGGGTTGCTCCCACGACCACCAGAGGGCAGTGATGCCCCAAACAACAAAAATAACATGTGCATCATGAGCAGTGCTCTGTCCTCTAGACCTCATTTTCCCATTCACACACAGCTGGACTTATAGTTATGCTGTCTCCTAGTGTGACATTTCCCAGCAATAAGAGTTTTTTATAGTATGAAAAAATGCAGATTGGTCATGGTGCAATCATAATTTAAGATTATTAAGATTGCATGACAAGGCCATGTGTGTGGTCCCACAGGGCTATGCAAAATGTGCATTGCCTACAGCCAAGAATAGGGCCTCACTTCAGGAAAAGAGGCCTTAGATGCAAAGGTGCAGTGTTAAAAAAAAGTGCAGTGTTAGACTGTTTTATAAGTGCTTATCAAAATGTTAATACATATAAGTTTTTCTTTCTACTCTTAAAATAAAAATGAATATAATTCTACATAAGCATTTTATTGTGTAAGCCATGCACTCTTTTCCCCAATAGTCTTATTGGCATATAATTCACTATCACACAATACAGTAGTTCAGTCACATCAAGAAGAGTTGTACAATCATCAGCACAATCGGTTTAAGACATTTTCCCTATCACTTTGTTGTCTTGTGGGATCTGTGTGTCGTGGTACTGCTTGGCAGCTTTGCCACTGCCATTTCCCTTACCCACAAAGTTACAATTGGACGCATTCAGTGGAGCTCTCCTTGAAGACAGGCTAGAGAGGGCTGTGGCAGCCATTTCAGGGGGGCGGGTAGCGGAGGCCATTGAAGAACCTCACGAGTAGCAGCAGAACATTGTCTGACAGAGGGCCAAAAGATGAGCCCCTCTGGTTGGAAAGTACTCAAAATACAAAAGGGAAAAGAGCTGCCTTTTTCAGAGTTGACCTTAATGACATGGACACAACTTTTGAGACCTTTATTTGCTGCTGAGGTACAATTCAAAATACAAAGAAACAGCTGCAAACCTCTATTAATAATCAGAATGCGGAATGCAGGAAGTATAAAATTGGAAGTAAGTAAATTGAAAGTCACAACAAAGTGAATTGGAATGTTTAAGGATCCATATTCTAGACGTTAGTTACCTGAAATAGACTGGTAGTGGCCATTTTTAATAGGGCACTCATGATCTACTCTGCTGAGAATAACAAATCTAAAGAGAAGTAGCATCACATTCATCATCAAAAAGCATTTCAACAATGCCAGCATAAAGTATTAGTCATATGACTACAAGGAAAGCCAGTTAGTAAGATGATTACTCAAACTTATAGACCAACCACTAATACCAAAAAATGAAGAAACAGAAGATTTCCTTTGTTAAATTAACTTCTCCAGTCTGGAATTGATCAAACATGCAAGTAAGATATACTGTTAATTACTAATGCCTGTAATGTAAAAGTTGAAAGCAGATGAATCAGCATCGGAAAGCATACCCTAGGTAATAGAAGCAATGCTAGAAATCTCATGATATAATTTGGCAGCACCAACAACACATTCATTGTAAATTTATTTTTCAACATCATAAGTGACATAGACACACAGATCATGCCCAAGGAATACACAGGAGTTAGATCAACTGCATCTGTAGAAAAGAGAGGTGAAGAATCTTAATATCATCAGTCAGAACAAGGCAGGGGTCAAATGCAGAACACACCATCAATTGCTCTTCTGTAAGTTAAAGTTGAAGCAGAAGAAACAAATTCACAGTACCCCACACAAGCTCACAATATACAATATAACCATGCCTACTTTAGAGACTATTTCCAGAACAGACTTGACATTCCAGAACAGACAGTCATTGAACACTAATGACTGAAGACCAAATTGTAGGATTGACATCAAGTCCATCATTCATGAAGAAGGCAAAAGGTCATTAAAAAGATAGGAAAGAAAGAAAATCTATAGTGTCAGAAGAGTCTCAGCTTGCTCTTGAACCTGAAATAGCTAGAACAAAAGGGATAAATAATGCAGTCAAAGCTTATCAGGAGATTTCAAAGGGATGCTTGACAATACATATTATAATGAAGTTGCAAGGACATGGAATCCAGAAAGCAAAGAAAAGAAAATACTCAGCATTTCTCAAACAGAAGCAACTGAAGAAAAAAGAATTACTGAATTTTTGTACCATAAGATGCACCCAGTTTTTAGAGCAGGAAAACAAGAAAAAAAAATCTGAACCAAATAGTACCCGTATATCAAAATAAAGCAAAATATGGTAACATTTAACAGCGTAAACTCAACAGTGGTGTTGAGTTCATTAACAAATGAAGGGAAGCATGTGCTGTGTGGATCATGTGACCTGACTGACATTGAGACTCCAGGAGGCGTGACTTCCCCTGTACACACAGCAATCCACAGCATGTAAACAGCAGCAGACAATAAGCGGGCACATGGGATCATAAACAAATGTTCTGGGGTACCACACCTTTGGACCATAAGACGCACACTTTTTTTTCTTGGGGGGGGGGGGAATTGTGCATCTTATGATCCAACAAATACAGTAAGCCTTGAGTTGCAATATTAAATAGTTAACTCTATGGCCAAAATATCAAATGATGCAAGAAGTATCAAAAGGAGATGGAAGAAATATACAGAGGTGCTGTGCCAGAAAGATTGGTCCACATTCAGCTATTTCAGAAGGTAGTATATGATCAAGAACTGATGGTATTCAAGGACAAAGTCCAAGCTGTACTGAAGGCCATTAGCAAGAAACAGAGATCCCAGAATTAATCAAATATTTCCATGGGAATTGAAATGTTTTAACAGATGCGATGCTAGAAGTATTCACTGGTCTATGCCAACAAATGAAGAAACTACTTGGTCAACTGACTAAAACAGAATCATATCCATGTTCATTCCAAATAAAGATGATCCAAGAAAAATGCAGAAATTACCAAACAATGTCACACACCAGTAAAATTTTCATGATCATACAAAAACATTTGCATCAGAACTTTGATAGTAACTGTCAGAAGTTCAAGTTGAATTCAGAAGAGTATGTGAAATGAGGAATATCATTTTAAATGTCAGCTGGATCTTGGCTGGAATCAGAGAATACCAGAAAGATGGTTATTTGTGTTTTATCGACTATATAAGAGAATTTGATTGTGTGACTCACTATAGATTATGGATAACTTTGTAAATAATGGGAATTCCAGAAGACTTCATTGGACTATGTGAAACCTGTACATAGCGTTTTTATTTGAACAGAGAAAGGGATATTGAATGGTTTAAAATTAGGAAAGGTTTGTACCAGGGTTGTATCCTTTCAATCTATATGTTGAACAAATAATTCAAGAAGCTGGACTATATGAAAAGAGCATGGCATCAGGATTGGGGGAAGACACAGAAGTACAGCGCAATAGGTAGAGGGCACAACCTTGCTTGCTGACAGTGAAGAACACTAGGACTTATTGATGAAGGTCAAAGACTCTGATATGGACTACACCCCAACATAAAGAACATAAATCATCACAAATAGAAAACATCACGATAAACAGAAAAGATCCAAGTTGTCAAGATTTCATTTTGCTTTGATCCACAATAGACATTGATGAAATCAGCACTCAAGATCAATTGATGGGTTACATTGGACCTATCTGCCACAAGAGACCTCTTTAAAATGTTAAAAGGCAAAGATGTCACTTGGAAGGCTAAGGGGACCCACACCATAGTCCTTTAAATCACCTCCTAAGCATATGTGCAGTCTGGACAATTAATAAAGAAGACCAAAGAAGAATTAATGTCTTTGAATGATTGTGTTGGTGAAGAATACCAAGTATAGACATCTTTCCTGGAAGAAATACAGACGGAATGCTCCTTTGAAGTAGTGATGCTTGATTTCGTCTTATACACTTTAGCTGTGTTGTCAGGAGGGACCAGTCCTTGGAGATGGATTTCATGCTTGGAAAAGTAGAGGATTGATATAAAAAAAAAGAAAAACCCTCAGTGGTTATGAGGATGGTGGCAGCCCATCCAGTGGTTTGTTCTGTACATAGGGCCACTAATTTGTTAACACTTAACACAATAACAACAACATCTCTGGAAGGAGAATTCTAACTATTCAAAAGTCATAGTTTCCTTAGATTTTCTCAAATGATGCATTTGAATCATGGTGCTGGAGAAAGTTATTGAGAGTACTGCTAAAAGGACAAACCAATCTATACTGGAAGAAGTCAGTAAAGCCAGAGTGCTCCTTAGAGACAAGGATGGCAAGACTTTGTCTTGCATACTTTGGCCATGTGGTCAGGAGAGATCAGTCTTTGGAGAAGGACATGAAATTTGGTAACATGGAGGTATGGTGGAAAAGAGAGAGGCCCTTGATTAGAGGTTGACCCGGTGGCTGCATCGATGGGTTCAGGCATAGGGACAATTTTGAGGACGGTGCAGCACCGTGCAGTGTCTCATTCTGTGGTGCATAAGGTAGCTGACTCAAAGGCAACCTAACAGCAGTATTCTTAAATCACAACTGTAACTCTCACAGTAAGTCACTTTCAGACATTCTGTTCTTACCTGACCACTGGTAATACACTGCTGGTTTGCATTTTTCAGATGTTTGTTCAATCCCATCGCCATTCTTAGACAATGTATAAGATCAAAGAAACTTCTTCTAAAAACCATTTTTGTTCTATTGTTTCTCTGGCCCTTATTTCAGGGAGATTGAAAACAGAGCCAAAGTGGCAGAAGAGAGGTTTGATGAAATAAATGAAAAACTTCATCAGACCCTTATAAAAAATAGACAACTAGAGAAGGAACTAGAAGAGATATTGTTGAACTCTCAAAAGAAGGAGGCTGAAGGAGGAGAGGAAGAAGGAAAGGAAGCAGAGAGAGATGATGAAGAGAGAAATGATGAAGAAATAGTAGTAAGGCAAACGTCAAGTTTATCAAAATCTGAAAAGAAAGGTGAGGCCAGCCTTTTCATGCTTTGCTTATCTTGCATTTTTTCAAGGAAACTTAAGTGTCCTACAATCTTTTAGAACACCAATATCATTGAAATACCTACACATTTAACTGTTTTCTTCATACAGCTCACAAAGAAGGAAAACCAAATGACTAACAATTGTGCAATCAAAACTAAGATAAGATAAACAAATTTTATTTATAAAAATATGTAAATTATTTTTTTTTACAAATGAAATCCAGTCTTAAGTATGTCCTTAGAAATTTGTATGTAAGCCAGACCAGGTGCACGAGGCTTAGTGTTAGAGGTTTGGCTGCTAGCCAGAGGTTGGAGTTTCAAACCCACAAGATGTTTCATGGGAGGAAGACGAGGCTGCTTGTTTCATTATAGGTTTACAGTCTTGAAAACATTACATTGGGTCATTGAGTTGGAGTTAATGCAATGATGGTGAATTTTTGGTTTAGGTTTAGTGAAAGAAAAAGGTTAATGAACACTTTTCTGGGATTTGAAACTGCACATGCAGCAAGTGAAGAATGTGATGACAGATTTATTGCAAGTAGGGGTTAAATCATTTCAAAGTCAGGGCAAATTTACATAACATTAAAGAGCAAATAAGTGTGTCTTTAAATTAAGTATAACCCAGGGACTCCCTGCCTATATATATGCAAGATGGCTTTCATAGGTTATTTCATCATCCACTTTTAGTATGCAACTTTACTCTGATTATTTGAGAACTAGGTATTTTCCAAATTGCAGAAAAATAGGCAAATCACACAAAAGGTCTATGTGTTAACATGGAGAGGCTAGTTCAATATGGACTGAGGAGTTTCAGTTTTTTTCATTAACCAAGGGTCTAGAGGGTAAATGTAAACCCAGGACTAAGGTGCTTGAATAAATTAGGTAAGACAGTATCGAGAATCCTCGAGATGGAAACGATAGTCTGTACAAATGGAGAGCCATCTTTTCCTTCCCTCCAGACATCCCATTCCAATGTTTCCATGGACTCTCAAGTAGAGGATAAGAAGTGTTGCAAAGCTTAGGGGAGCTGGCTTCTGAGCCAGGCAGTTCTCATACCCTGCAGGAGGTCAGAACTTTTCCTCCTGCGAGCTCACAATTTAGATGTTCTATGAGGTTAGCAGACAGACTTCAGTCACTGCCATAATCAGATGAGTTATTGCATTGCAATCATTTTCTCCTGAAAGTTGCAGCGATGGGATGGAACATGATATGGCAGAGGAAGAAATCCTGAGAACCCCAAGAAAAAAGAAGATGTAGGCAGGTGCCATAGAAGATGTATTTACTTTCAACTTCGTGATCGCATGTTCGGAGCTGTGAGTCGAGACTTCTGGGGAGATGATGTCCATGGAGGGACACATGTCCATAGCTCCCTCTGAGTAGTTGCTAGATTTGTGGTGAGCCAGCCAATTTGGGGGACTTCGACCTAACCCTGTCTTATAGAATCCTGAGGACCTTATAATGGTTTCCCCACAATGGGCACAGCTGTGCTTGGCCACCTGGCATTCCCCTGCACCAGAGACTGCGTGCCATGGCCTCTGCTCACTGTGTCACTGGTGCTCCCTGTATTCCTGTCCACCAAGTTCCCCAGATCTCTATCCCTCACCTCCACAGGGCTCCAGGACTCCCAGGAAAATGCTGCTAGTGCCACTAAAGTGCCACCCAGCAGCAACCCACATCAGCAGCCACTCCAAGAATACAAGAGAAATACAACAAGTTGCCTGAGAAGAACCTCATTCATAGAAGAAGCAGCCTTTGAAAAACCACAGAAAGAAAGCTTTAGAATGCTGCATTTTTTCATACAGGATATGAGGGAATCCAGACTGAAAAAAGATGAAAAAATAGAAGATAGAGTCCCCATACTGAAGGGAAATGCAAAAACAAAGAAGATGGTAAAAGAATTCACAAACAGGCTGGAAAAGGCAGAGAACTGTATCAGCAACCTCATAGCAGTAGTGGAGGAAGAAATTGAGAGGGAGGTTTTCAAAGATGAATAGAATTGCGTTTCTGATATCAGGAGGGAAAGATACACTGAAAACAGTACAAAGGTGTGGGACAAAGGGGCTCAGAGATGGGGTGAAGGTGGTGGAAGCCAGTCTAAAGGGTTCAAATGGGGAAGTCACTTTAGTTGCACCGGCCAGATGGCAGAGGCTGCCCGCACCCATCCCAGGGGTGGGGTCTATGCAGGATTTGGGCACAGCAGCAGGAGGGGCAGGCACAGGGAGACAGGAGAAGCATAGGAATGTATATGGGAAAATTCTGAAGGTAACCAATTTGATCTTTTATGTTCACCAAGTTGGGATATATACAAGAAGAAAAGAGATTATGTTCTTCCTCCTCCTCTTCTCTCCTGTATCAGAGTCCACTGAGCTAGGACCCCAACCCAGAATGCCCCCAATTAATCACACGTCAACATTGGGAAAATGCATTCTCAATCATAGTAACCAGTTTAGAGTTAAATGTTTGGCACGTAGCCTGGGAATAACTTGTGGGTCACTCAGAAATAATAGGATTTTAAAAAACACCCAGTAAAGGTCAGAATCCCCAGTAAATATGCAATTACTATAAAATCCCAATTGTTTCTGTTTGTTTGTTTTTAGAAGCACAGCCCACGGAGGAGAATTTCAACATTAAATCCAAAGGCAAGAATAAACCCGATCAGAAAAGCAAATCGAAGCAGCATCCTTAAGGAGCATTACATACGGTGACCGCAGCCACTGAACCTGACTCCAGTGTTTACCTCTGCTGGAGAGCTGGCAACATGGCCCATTTGCAACTGACACCAGAAAAGCCATGACACATAGCCCAAGTCTCGGAGATGACCATGGGGAGTCAGCTTGCTGACTGGATTAAAAATCACTTGTGCCGAAGTTTGCTGGCTTCTCCCACTTATTTCCTAGTTGGGGGTCTGTGGACTGTCAGTTTCTGTCACGAAAGCAATGCAGAGAAGACTGGCAAATAAAATATCCCAATTTAGAAGAGAAGATTTTGATAAAGCCCTTAGGTTTCTACAGCCTTTCCAGCTTTCTTAAGATCCTCAGATGATTTACCGGAGCTTTATGACAACCTGATAAAGTAGATCCCCGATAAAGATACTGTTCCTCAGCTGCTCAGATGAAACTGGGGCCTGCAGTGGTTCCAAGCTGAGGACACAAAACTGATTGGTGTGGGAATCCCAGCTCGCTGACCTCATGGCTAGGCTGCTGGGCAATCGTCAAGAGTCCCAAGACCATTGCACTGGCTCAGTTTTCTGCTCTGTTCCTGACCCGGGGCTGACCCATGCCTTAGAAATGGACTCACCTGTGACAAATAAGTGGCAAGTGAAAAATAGATGAGAACCTGGGGATTGGTCATTGTTCCAACTCACCTGCACCAGCTTTTTCTCTTTGCCTCAAACACTGTTACAGCATGACTTTACCTGCTTGGGCTCCACACATTCGGTGTTCCTTTGCACTTATCACTTAAAAATCTTCAACCCTTACGTGCTGCTTTTTAGGAACTTTCTAGCTCCTGTATTCACAGCCATATTTTAGCCCAATCTCCTGCTAGTCCTGTCCCTGGCCACCATCTATATATGTGTCTAGAACCCACACTGTCTCGGGTCTGCCCCGTACAGTGGGCTAAGCATTGGGCTGCTAACTGTGAGGTCACTGTTCCAAAGCAGCTCTCTGCTCCCATAAAGATGTACAGTTTCCAAGGAGACCGCGGTTGGTATGAGACATGAAAAAAACAGTAACATAAATTATCAAGGATTCATGAACAGGGAAGGGGAGAGAGGGGGGGAAATGAGCTGATACCAAGAACTCAAGTAGAAAGAAAATGTTTTGAAAATGATGATGGCAACATATGTACAAATGTGCTTGACACAATGGGTACATGGATGGACTGTGATAAGAGCCCCCAATACAATACTTTAAAATTTTTAAAAAGGTGTGTAGTCCCAGAAACCTTGAGAAACAGTGATACACTCTGCTATGGAGTCACTATAGTACTGGGTTTCATTTGTCGAATTCAGATCTAAGTAGGCCTAATGGATGAAGTCTGGTCAATTCTACTCTTTTCTTCTGAGGGGTAGAAAAATTCCAGACTATGAGCTGTACTCATAACCCAACTGTCCGTAAAGCTGAAGCTTTTGCAGTTTACAGTGGTCAGTTTGGAGATAAGTGGTTGTGGTCGAGTTTGTCAGTAAAAGCCAGCCCTACCCTTGCTCCTTCCCAGGGAGGTTTCCTGAAAACTTGTAGCAAAATTGGAGTCTTTGTAAGATTGCAGAATAATTTTGATTTGTCACTTCTTGGGAATGAGTAATTCTGTCCACGCAAGCCAGCAGCTCCCCCCACTGAGCATGACAGTGTGTCCCTCAGAATGTGCCACAGCCTCAGGAGGAAGGGTTAGGATCGACATGGCACCATTATGCCTCGGGCCACTGTAGCATCAGCTACTGTGCAACAACATTAATGGGATGGTTTTGTTGCAAGTCACAGGAGCAACGAAGATAATTTATTTTAAAGCTATGGGAGAACTCAGAAATTAAAGGGAAGCCTTGAAAAATCAGAATAGGAATAGTGAGGAATGGGGTAATTATAGAATATGTTAGAAGCAAATGTTGCTTCAGCATGCACCCAGATAGAGCAGCCATTTCACAGATTTATACATTCTGTCGGCATTTAGAAGTCCCGTGGCAGAAAGACTATTTTTTCATTGTACACCACCTTGGAATATACACAAACTTCCCCCCCAAAACAAAACATTTCAAAACTCACTGCCATCGAGTCAAATCTGACTCTCAGGGACCCTGTTGAACAGAGTAGAACTGTCACTGTGAGTTTCTGCGACTGTAACTTTACAGGCGTGAAAAGCTTTGTCTTTCTCTTGAGGAGCTGCTGGTGCCTTGAACTGCTGACCTTGTGCTTAGCAGCTCCAAACATAACCACCATGCCACCAGGGTTCCATAAATGATGAGTTCGGGAATCTCACTAACTTCATTAAAGGGATTGAAGGATACCTTGATCTAATGTTTCATCAAGAAAGGCCACAGTATGGATAAAGGAAATCTTTTGAAGAAAATCAAGGTGAATGAATGTTGCTTTTGAATGGACTACCAGCAAGAAAACCAAAGTGAATGAATGTTTTTTTGTTTTGTTTTTTGTTTGTTTGTTTTTTGAGCATCACTGCCCTCTGGTGGTGGGAGTAGGAGACCCAGCCTTTGCTCCTGTGGAGCTGGAATTGAACCTCCATCCCAGTGGGCCGCAGTCCCGTGCACAAGCACTATGCCACCGGGGCTCAGCCAAATGTTGTTTTTGAATGGACTACCAGCAAGACATCCGCAAAGATGCTCTTGGCAAGTTTGCCTGGCAGCACTGCTCTTCTGAATAACGGGGGTGTGTTTCAAAGACGATCGAGACACTGCCACACCTTTCCATGGTGATCATAGGTAACCTCCTGGGATGCCATTTCTGACCTCTGGCTTCCCTATTGACATCAGGGAAGAGTCAGACACCCCAGCCTTTGCTCCCTATTCAGACATCAACCATTCCTGCGCACTACCCTGGATCTAAGCTGGGTTCAATGATTAGTTACCATGGCCACACAGACAATAACCTCAATTAAGTGGGGGTGAGGGGGCAAGTTGGAGGGTGGGCATGGTTATTAGAGAAGTCAACAGGTGACCACAGTCCAGAATCAGAAAACAGTAAGGAGACAGTCACTGGCCCTCAGCCGGCAGCCAGGTCTCTCTCTAGTCCTTGGCCTCTCAGCCACATGGCTCCTTGGTTTTTGCCTCAGTGGGCCAGGAATTCAGCCTTCTGCTCTTCTGCACCGTTCTGTCTTA
>PVJH01038504.1:0-17112 GCA_004026705.1 Nesogale talazaci | reverse complement strand
TAGGTGAATTTAGAAGCAGAAGGGTAGAGTTCAGGAGCCATACTCCCCAGAGGGAAGCACGTGCATGCACATTGAGTCCACGGCCTAGTTTCTTCAGTTGTAGCCTCTGTTGTTAATATTACCACCCAGATTTCTTTCCCAACAGAGTTCACGTCTGCTCTCTCATTTGTCTTTCAAATAAAGCTTTCACATACAGGGGTGTAGGTGAAGAATTAATTAACTTAATATAAATCACGGTGTAGAATCAATTTCCTCTCTTCCTTTTTTACTCAGCCCACTGCTCTATTGACCATAAGGAACATGCAAATACCAATTTACTCTATGTCAAGGACTTTGTTTGCATTATTATGAATACTTGTGAGGTAGGTATCCCTACTTTTCCATGGGAGGAAATAGTGACTTTCAGAGATTAAGAGGCTTGTTGGAGTTGATACCAAAGGAAGTCACAGAACTGGGAATTGGAGCAGCTCTGACTTGGTGACAGACTCTGAAATCACTACAGCACACTGCAGGGAGACTCTCTGGCCGATGGAACCCAGTGGCCTAGAACTGGGCACCCGTCCTAGTTCCCCTTCTAGTCACCCTCTTTTCCAGGATCTCGAGAAGCAAGGAGTTGATAGAGTTCTCTTGGGAAAGGGTTTGGAGGAGGCAACAGGTTCGGAGGAGGCAACAGGGTCCTGCTCTCTGAAAAGATATTTTAAAATGGCACAACCAAGACAGAGTAAGTGACTATGTTGTATATGCTACATAAAAGTCCAGTGACCAGCAGCAGCTCAGTAATTGCCCAAGGCCTAAGCAGGCAAGCCAGAGGCCTCATGTAGGGCCCAGCATGTAGGCAGGCTTCCTCTCCCAAGCTTTCTTCCCACCCTGGCTTCCTCCCTTTGCTGTTGACTTGGGCACAGTTTCAACTTTTCCTTACAAAGGATCAAAACTCAGACTTCTTGGCTGCCCAAATCAGATCGTCACTAGGGTTTGGCAGTCTCTCAGCAGAAAAGGGCTGGGTTGGCCTGAACTTTCCTCCCTTGACATTCCAGGAAAATCAGACTCAGCTGAAGGGCCTTCCAACCAACAACTATCTCCTTCATACTTCAGTCTTTCACTCAGAAACAGTGCACCGAGGCCAAGGAAGTTGTAAGCTGAGTGATACCAACCACACTGTAGTGTACCTTTAGAAACCTAGCCAGATCCCAGGCCTGTACAAATGAAATCCTGTTTTGTTGTAAAAGTCATTCTAAAAAGAGGGTGGTGCTCTTTGGACTGAACTGACAGTTTTGTACTCTAAACCCAAACCAAACCCACAGCTGTCAAGTTGACTCCGACTCATGGTGACCCTGTAGGAGTGTAGAATTACCCCCTGAGCATTTCCGAGATTGCAACTCATTATGGGAGTAGAAACCCTGCCTCCCTAAGAGAGCCTGGTGGTTTTGAACTGCTGACCTTGTGGTTAGCAATTTGTGACCACTCTGCCACTAGGACTCCCTCTAGCTGTCTAGTCTAATAGAATTTTGTCGTTTTAGTGATGGTGAACTTTTTTAGAAGGAATGATTTTTTGTGTGTGTGTGGCATCACTGTCCTGGTGGGAGTAGGAAGTCCAGCCTTGCTCCTGGAGAGCTGCTGCTGGATTTGAACTGTCAACCCTATGGGCCACAGTCCTGCACACAACCACTAGGCCACCAGGGCTCAGCCAGAAGGGATGATTTTTTAACAACAAATTTAGTTTGGGCCTTGTCACCTTATGGGAAAGTATCTTAAATACGCGACTATGCAATATTAGTATTACAAAGAGAAAAAATATCTAAACTTGACATTTCTCATTCCTGTTATTTTTATAACCCAGTGAAACATTAAACTCCTCAAATTTCCTTATACTTCAAAATTAAAATATTTCAAAAAATAAAAAAAGATTAAAATATTTCAGCTATCCACCAAATCAGTGAATTTGGCGGTTTCTTATTTCTTAAATGTGTTTTAGGAGAGAAAGGGTGTGGTGCTTTTCCCTGTCCTAATAATAATAACAATAACAAATAGTCACTTATGCTCTAATTCATTACAGAAAAATGGAGTTGCCATTTTAGTCTCTGCATATCAAGAACATGATTGTTAACATTCCACTCATTACAGCAGAAGCTCGTTATTTTAAAAGTCTGGTCTCAGATGTTCATTATCATGTAGTGCTTCCTTCTCTGCTTCCCAAGAGGGAGGTAGTGTCACTCACATCTGGCAACTGAGGAAGCGCTAAAGAGATGAGCTGTGACTCAACAACCGAGGCAGCCCTGGCCCCAGGCAGCAGGTGGCTCTTTTGATCTTTACCTAAATGAGGACTTTTACAGGAAACTGCCCACGAGGAAGATCGTTTAGGGATCATGGCAGTTTTGTGCCCAAAGCCAGAGGATCATCTTTGTTGGTTGATGAGCTGTGGACACCCTGCCCGTTTCTTGAATCTCCAGGAACTGGAGCTCTGCTGTTAGTAGGCAGCACTGATGTCCAAGAAAATGGCCAGTCGGGTAGGAAGACATGAACAAATCAGGTATACCCTGGGCAAGAAGATGGCATTATCAGGAAGATGGACAAGGGGAAAGACTGATAGCCTTTGGGGATATCCTTTATTCTGGTATTTCAGTGAGGTAGAGTAGGTAGTTAACACTGGAGCTACGGTACAGTCACATCCAGATAGCAAATAAATTGAAATTTATATTAAATGTTAAGAGTATTTTTAGTCTTTTTAAATTCCCTTTAGTATACCATGAAAAGAGGGTTGGAGAGTCCATCGTGTAATGGTTAGCACTCCGGATTCTGGGATGGGCATTTAATTTTCCTCCTAGACTATGAAGATAGCAATTTTTTTTGGGGGTGGAGCTTCAAAAAGCTCATGGAAAATGGCAATTGAAAGCATCATGCACTGCCAAAAGAACAAACAAATCTATCTTGGAAGAAGTATAGCCAGACAGCTCCAAAGGAACCAAGGATGGCCAAAGTTCAGTTCATGTCTTTTGGAAAGGTGGTGAGGAGAGACCGGTACCTGGGGAAGGGCATCCTGCTTGGTGAAGTGGTGGGCACATGTCCAAGAGGAAAACCGTTGGTAAGATGGATTGATAGAGTGGGCAAGGCCGCAAGCATGCAGTCAAGACGAAGAAAGATTGGCAGGGTGGAGCAGGATCAGGACTTGTTTTGCACTGTTGTGCACAGGGTCCTTGTGGGTCAGAACTGCCTGCACAGCGTCTAACAACAATGAAAACATTCCCACAAGCGTTTTGACTTGCCCTTGACTACGTCTAGCACAGGAAGGAAAACTAAGTCCCAGAATACAACATACACACACCTTCAGGATTTCACACGGCCATATCACCGTCATCATTGTTGTCACTAATCTGGGGTTCTGAGACGGCTTTACAATGCCAGGTAAGGGTGGGTAATGGGGAACTTCAGAATCCATAATGATAGCGGAGCTGCCATATTTCCATCAGCCATGAAAGCCTTCTCTTGCCAGCACTGGGAAAAGCTAAACCAACGGCTCTCTGGGCCTGGCTCCAGTAGATTTCATGGGTGGGGCCTCAGATGAAGTATAAATTTCAGTTCCACTGAGTATTCCTAAACCAGGACCTTGTGTGGCACAGTGGCTCTGCATTTGTCTGTTAACCACAGAGTCGGCAGTTTGAAACCACTCTCCACCCTTTGGGTAATAGAATGACAGTCTTGGAAACCCACCCTGGCAGTTCTTCCCTGTCCTAGAGGGTCACCGTGAGTCGGAATTGGCTGATGGCACAGAGTTTGGATTCATACAAAGATAGGAAGTTTCTCTTAGGCAAGGGGCTTTGTGATGCTTTGCAGTATAAGCTTTGCATATTCCTGCATTCTTAGTGGAATAGTTAATTACCTTGTCTATTCAGACCATTAGCATCTCCACCTCTTTGTTCTTGACTTTGCTTCCTACTTTACTGAGGACATTGAAGCAGTAGGTAGAAAACAGTCATAGACTTGCACAATTATTTACCTACCGTCATCTGTATTCATAAGCTCTGCCTTACCTCTGTTAATAAAGATTGTATGGTGTCCTAGGGTTGTTGTAGCACAATTTGGGTGACTTATAAGAATGAGAAGTTTAGTATCTCACAGTTCTGGAGGCTAGCACCTGAAATCAGGTGTTAGCCACATTGAAGTGTTTTTTTTTTGTTTGCATCACTGCCCTCTGGTGGTCATGAGAGCACCCAGCCTTGTTGCTGCATTTTCCACATTGAGTTCTTTTGCGGTTCCAGGGAAATGTGTTCCTGCAGACACTTGGAAAGCCTGGATGCTGCTTAACTGAGACACAGCACTCTAACCTCTGCTTCAATCTTCACTTGGCTGTCTTCCTCTGTTTTTTTTTTTTTTTGAAAGGGAAACACTGTTCATATAATAGTAAGACCTACTTTTTTTCAGTTTGATTTCGTGTTAACTATAATATGTTCAAAGATAATATTCCCAAACAAGGTTATATTTGCAGGTAAAAGGAATGAATACTTCAACATGTATTTTTGCAGGACACAATTCGTAACACTGATTACCTAGAGTCTATCAAAAGTCAGTTCCTCCCTTTCTGAATTACGTGCCATTCCCTCTCAGTCAGGAACATAGCTCTAAAAATTCTCGGGCTGAGCCCCAGTGGCGTAGTGGTTGTGCGCAGGACTGCGGCCCACTGGGATGGAGGTTCAGTTCTGGCTCCCAGGAGCAAAGGCTGGGCCTCCTACTCCCACCACCTGAGGGCAGTGATGCCTAAAAAAAAAAAAATTCTTCTTTCTCTTATACTTTCAATTTCCCCCTTACCACGGAGGCATTTCCACCTGTATACAAACTGGTCTCCCAGTTAACAAAATCATCTTTGCCCCACTTACCGCTCCATCCACCACCCCATTTTCTGTTCCCCATTTAAAGCTAGCTAAATCCACTGGCATCTAGTTAGTTTTAGCTGATAGCAAGACTGTATGATAGAGTAGAACGGCTTAAGTCTTAAGGTACTTAAGACTATATAAATCTTTAAAGATACAGACCAAAAAAAAAAAAAAAAGATACAGACAGCCTCTTCTTTCTTGTGAGGGCAGCAGGGTTGGGGGTTGTGGATTTGACCCACTGACCTTGTGGTTAGCAGCCCCAATGCCCAAACCTCAGTGCTGCCAGTATTCCTTTTTGAGAGTAGTGTATAGTTTAAAACGTCCTGAAAGTTTTGCCTGTGCTCACTGTTTCAGATTCCACTTTTTCCTCATACATTCCAGTTTTCCATGCTCCATAATGTCCACAGTAAATTACTCTTGCCATGATCACAAATTACTCCTCATTGGTTGAACTCAATGATCAATTCCTAGTCATCTAATTTGACCTAACAGAGCATTGCCTTTTCCCTGCTAAGTTTTCTTGACTTGACTCTCTGCACACCACATTTTTGTGTTTCTCCTACTTCACAAATCAACCTTTTTAATCACCTTTACTGACTATTCCTGTTCTTTTTGGAACTGGAAATTGGCACACCAGAACTCAGTCCTTGGACCTGTTTGGCTATACTTACTTCCTTAGTGGTAGCAATTTAATCTGTACTTTCAAATACCGCCTATTTACTGATGGACACTAAATTTATTTCTACAGTCCAGGACTCACTTCATTTATCCACTCATATATCTGACTTGCTCTCTCTATTTGATATCTAGTCAGCATCTAAAAATGACCATGTTCAAACTGAATTCCTAGTATCAACTGCAAGTTTCTAAGGAGTAGTTCCTAACATGGAATTAGCATTACAAGAGGTTCAGTGGGAGGTGAAAAAGGCTGGTAAAAGATAAAGTGAAGAGACAGTGGAAAGAATGGAGTCTTTTAGACAATACCATTAGTCTGAAAATGGTGAAAGAGGGGGCAAGGGGAAAAGGATTGACTAGAAAGAGTCCTAGACTATATCCTAATTCTAAGACTTTTTGAGGCAGCTCAGTGAGGTATTCCAGAACACAGACTAAATTGGTATGGCTCTACTAGTTTGGCGATGCTTAACTGTTGGCTAGGAGTAGCCCAGGGAGACTGTGCCCTTGGCATGACTGCTGTGGTGGCTGCCAGAGATGTGCTTCCTGAATGCCATTTGTCTGCTCCATGCCTTACAGCAGAGCGTTCATGGCTACCACACACCACATTTTGAGTCACGGAGCCCCATTTCTCCGTACACATATGGATCTCTCTTTCTGAGAAGTAACTTTTAAGAGGGATGCTCTTAGGATAAATGATAGCTGCTGTTCCTGAAGTTGTTTGGGGCGGGGGGGAGGAGGGGCGCACTTAGTATGCATGGTCTTCTCCCTCCATTTGACCCCTCTCATCCAGTTATTGTATCTGCAAGTCCTGATGGCTTACCTGGGGATGTAAGCCAAGCCCTCATTCTTGAGCGGTCTGAACACTTGGTAATCAGACCCTCCTCAGGCCAGAGTTGTTGCGTGTGCTCACTCATAGTTAAGTTGGATTAAGGAAGTAGCCAGAAGCACTCAAGTAGACCTGGGCTCTACATACATGCATCTCTGCCTCGACGTAAGGGAAATCTACGTCTTGCAATTATTCTTATCAACACGGTGACTTCTTTTCTTACTTGCTGAACACAGGAATCCAGAATTTACTTGTGGCAACAGTAGAGAATAGTTTCAAAATCTTTGCTGTGGACTCTGGCAGAGTGCGCTTGCTTTGGAGACCAGGACTTTTAACCCTCCAGATCCCGGAGTAAAGAGAGTAGGAAGCAGTGAGATCCTAGCAGGAAGTGATGATAAGTAAGACCACTCTTGCCTTTATCTTTGTTACCAGTCCCCCTCCAAAAAAAAGAAAAAAATCAAACTCACTGGCATTGAGTCATTTCTGACTCAAAGCGACCCTATTGGATAGGGTCAAGCTGTCCCTGCAGGTATTCAAGACCTTCACTCTTTATGGGAGTACAAAGCCTCATCTTTCTCTGTGGAAGTCACTGGTCTGTGTCAGTTTCAGCACTGGAAGTGTAGGGGTGGAGTCTATTCTGTCATTCTGGAGATAACCAATAAGAGCTGTGTGTGGGCACGGCTTTCTCCTGAGAATTCTGGGAAATCTCATGATATTTCCCCCGTGGACGGAAGAGACTATAGATTCAGTCCCTAGGAGACACTCGACTGAGAAGACAAGATGGCACCACAGACCCTGAGTCTTAGGAACTGGAGCGGTTGGAGAAGAAGCCCCATGGGCTTAACCTGATGGAACCAGACCTCTGAAGCCGGAAAAGCCTGAGAGACCCCTGCCAGCACTGAGATGCTTTTACCACCAATGCATACTGCCGATGGACCCAGAGCCCTGGAAACGGGGAGCCATGGGGAGATCCCTACCAGTGCCGGGATACTTCTACTGCTGCTGTATACACAAGACTCTACACCCACTGGCCTGTGATTGTCCTGGTGTCATTGCATGTGCTTCAGAAGTCGGAAGGAGACATTATAGACTGGTATCAGACATATAGGCTAATATAGGACTTGTGACTTTGGACTGGACCAGGTTAGGATACTTTCTCAGTGTTCTATTCCTCTTATATATAAACCTTTCCCTTATATCCATACGCATGTCTATGAACTTGTGTCTCTAGTCTACCTGGACTAGCACATTCTCACAGGTCTATGAATTCTTCATATTGAGATACAGTAATGTAGCAATTCAATCCCTGTGCTCCATCCTGGAGGTTGGCACCCCATCCTGGCAAAGGATGGCTCTTTAAGTCAGCGCTTCAATTATGGACCCAGCAGGGCATTCCAATAGTCTATAAGGATAGTGGTTTCTGGATGGGCAGTAAATATGCCTGATGGATTTCAGGGTCTTGGGGCATACCACATCTCATTTATTTATTTGTTTGTTTGTTTATGTTTTTTGTTTGTTTTAATAAATCATTTTATTGAAAGTTTGTACAACACTTATTACAATCCATCCATACATACATTGTTGGAAGCACCTTTGTACACCTGCTACCATCACCATTCTCAAAACATTTCCTTTCTACTTGAGCCCTTGACATCAGCTCCTCATTTTCCCCCTCCCTTCCTACTCCCCCGCCCTCATGAACCCTTGGTAATTTTTAAATTATTGTCATTGTGTTATATCACACACTGTCTAATGCCTCCCTCCACCCACTTCCCTGTTGTCTGTACCCCAGGGAGGAGGTTATATGTAGAACCTTATAATCCGTTTCCCCTTTCTATCTCCCCTTTCCTCTATCCTCCCACCATTCTCTCCACTTGTCCTAAAGGGATCATCTGCTCTGGATTCCTTGTTTCCGGTTCCTATGTGAACCAGTGTACATCCTCTGGTCTAGCTGGATTTGTAAGGTAGAATTGGGATCATGATTATGGGGGGGGGGGCTGAGGGGGATGAAAGTATTGAAGAACTAGAGGAAATTTGTATGTTTTATCATTGCTACACTGCACCCCGACTGACTCATCTCCTCCATGAGGTCCTTCTGTAAGGGGATGTTCCATGACCTACAAATGGGCTGGGGTCCTCAATCTGTACTTCCCCTCATTCACAATGATAGAATTTTAGTTCTTTGATACCTGAGCCCTTCAACACCTTGTGATCACAAAGGTTGATGTGCTTCTTCCATGTGAGATTTGTTGCTTCTGAGCTAGATTGCAGCTCGTTTACCTTCAAGCCTTTAAGACCCCAGATGCTATATCTTTTTGATAGGCGGGCACCATCAACTTTCTTCAACACCTTTGCTTATGCACACATTTGTCTTCAGCGATCATGTCGGGAAGGTGAGCATCATGGAATGTCAACTTAATAGAACAAAGGGATCTTGCATTGAGGAAGTACTTGAGTGGAGGCCCAATGTCATCCTGCTGCCTTAATACTAACCCTATAAGTATATGCATGTAGAACTATTTCCCCATCATCCTAAATAAATATATTTACTTATGTACATGCCTGTATTTAGACCTCTATAAATACCCTTTGCCTCCTATTTCTTTCCACTATTTCCTTTTCCTTTCCTTGCCCCACTATCATGCTCAGACAGTTACGTTACCCTTGATCAGTCACTATCAGGCTTCTCACACCCTCCTTGCCACTGATTTTGGATTACTTGCTGTTCCCTTGTCTCTGGGTTGGTCAACACCACCTCCTTTCTCCCACTTCCTCCTCTCCCATGTCCCTTTGGAACCATCAGTCCCATTATTTTCTCCTCCATACTGTTCATCTAGCCCAGTTTATCTAGATAGACCTGTCGAGATAATAATATGGACAAAAAATAAGACATAACAAGACAAGTAACAAAAGAAAACAAAGCGGTGACAATAAAAACAAAAAACCCAATATCCACAAAGATATATAAATAAGTAAAAATATAAGAATAAAAAGAAATACTTTTTCTTTTTTAGGGGCGATACCATGATCATGAAGGTGGTTTTTTTCCAAGGGCAAAGTTCACCCATTACACTCTGGGTGTGCTGACCCCTGCAATTTCTCGAAAAGTGGGAAACACGACTG
Source organism: Nesogale talazaci (assembly GCA_004026705.1). Lineage (NCBI taxonomy): Eukaryota > Metazoa > Chordata > Mammalia > Afrosoricida > Tenrecidae > Nesogale > Nesogale talazaci. The sequence continues at coordinate 7,623 of PVJH01038504.1, read as the reverse complement.
TATAATTTGCGGTAGTGGGAGACTGCGTTCATGCTCTCCCCTAAAAAAAACCCTGTAGATAGTCAAGGTCTGTTAGTTGACTCCTAGAAGTGTTCTCTGGTTGAGTCCGATGGGGTGCCACACCCTGGCTCCAGTCCAAAGTCTATTCTTGGCACTCTCTCGGGACCTCCATGCTCTGCTCCCCCCACCTCCCCTCCATGCTGCATCCTCCTCCCCCGGGCTGCTATGCGGCACGCACTTACTGTTTTGCGGCGGTGTAGTGGGGTCAGACCAAGTGCATTCCCAACCTTGTGTCTCCAGTGTTGTCCCTGTAAGACCTTGGGGCAGCGAGGGACATCATGTTTCATACTGGGGCTGGCCAGATGGTGCTCTCTCTCTTCTTCTTCCTTCAGTTTCTCCCATGTGCTGTGGTCAGACATGTTCCTCTCCCGGAGCTGCAACCTCAGTGCTGACTTCCAAAGAAAACTCCCCTGAGGGGAGGGGCTGTTGTCCATGTAGTTGGGTTTGGGCCTTCAGACCCCTTCACTGGCTCCCCACTTCAAGCCCACATGCTGCATTCACATCCTGATACACCGGGTTTAAGTCTGATCCCTCTTTCCCGGTGGAGATATGAACGATATCCTCCCCTTGGGTGGGTTAGTGCCGCGTTTCCCTGCTACACATCGCCATCTTTTCCCTCCACCTTCCTTTGTAGTTGGCTACCATATGTAGCCCTGGATTTAGTCTGGCCCCTGCCATGCTACCTGGGCTTCCCCCCAGGAATTGCTGTGTACAGTAGCTTTTTCCCTATGCTCCCTTTGGATTTTTTTTTTAAGCTTTCCTCCATGGACTCATGTACTTGTCTTTTTGTGCTTCACTTACTTCACTTAGCATTATTTCCTCCAGTTCTTCCCATGCAGCAATATGCTTCATGCATTCACCACTCCTTTTCAGCAATGCGTAGTACTCCATCATATGTATGTACCACAGCTTTTTAACCCATTTGTCAGTTGATGGAAAATTTGGGTTGTTTTCAATTCCTTGCAATTGTGAACTGTGCTGTGATGAACATTGGAGCACAGATGTCTAGCAGTGGTTTGATTCTTGCCTCTTCTGGGTATATGCTCAGTAAGGGGATAACTGGGTCATAAGGTAGCCCAATTCCATCTGTTTTAGATATCGCCAAATTGATTTCCATAGTGGCTGTATATACCTACAGGTCTACCAGCAGTGGATAAGGGTTCCTGTTTCCTCACAGCCACTCCAACACATGTTGCTTTCTGATTTTTTGAATTGGGCTATCTTTGAGGGTGTTAGGTATATCTCATTGTCGTCTTAATTTGCCTTTCTCTTATGGCTAATGATCGGGAATATTTTCTCATTCAGATTTCTGCCTCTGTGAAAGTTCTGGTCAGGTCCTTTGCCCACTTCCTCAGTGGGCAATTAGGGTTTTTTGTTGTTGTTGTTGTTGTTGTTGGAAGCTATCAGGGTGTTGTAGATTTTAATAATAAGACCTTTGTCTGATGTGTCATTGCTAAAGTAATACTCCTCTATTGCTTCCAGTACTTCCCTTGTAGAGCTTTTAGGATTTTTCATATATAAAATCAAATCCTCTGCAAATAATGATAGTTTCACCTTTTCCTTCCCAAGGAGAATAACTTTTTTTTTTGGGGGCATCACTGCTCTCCGGTGGTGGGAGTAGGAGGCCCAGCCACACTGCTGGAATTGAACCTCCGTCCTAGTGGGCCGCAGTCCTGCGGACAACCACTACGCCACCGGGACTCAGCCCTCCAAGGAGAATAACTTTGATGTCTTTTCTTTGCCTTATACAGTTAGCTAAAACCTCCAGTATGATATTAAATAAGAGTGGGGACACAGGGCATCTTTGGCTGGTCTCCTTTTTCAGTGGGATTGTGTTCATCTTTTTTCATTGACTACTATGTTGGCTGTTTATTTTTCATATATAACTTGTATTATCTTGAGGAATTTCCCTTCTATTCCTATCTTCTCAAGTTTCTTGAATAGGAATGGGGTTGGATGTTGTCTAATGCTTTTTCCACATCTATCGATATTATCATGTTGTTCTTAAAGTTTATCATGTCAATGTGTCAAATGATACTAATAATCTTTTGTATGTTGAACCATCCTTTCATCCCATGTATGAACCCCACTTAGTCATGGTGAATTATTTATTTTATATACTTTTGTATTCTATTGGCCAGTATTTTGTTAAGGCTTTTTGCAATCGATGTTCATTAGGAATATTGGTCTTTAGTTCTTGATTCTTGTGGAATCCTTGCCCAGTTTCGATATCAGTGTTATACTAGCTTCATAGAAAGAGTTCAGGAGTTTGCCATCTTTTTCTATGTTTTGGAAGAATTTGTATAGGATTGGTGTCAGTTCTACCCTGAATGCTTGGTAGAATTGTCCTGTGAAGCCATATCTGCTCCAGGGGATATTTTTTTGTCGTTGGTAATTCCTTGATAACCTTGTCTATTTTTCCTATTGTTTTGGGTCTGTTGAAATTCTTGGCCTCCATCAGGGGTAGTCTAGGGAGGGATTGTTTTTCCAAGAATTTGTCCATGTCTTCCAAGTCGTTATAGTCATTGAAGTACAGTCCTTCTTAGGACCATGTAATTATACTTTAAATTTCATTAGGATCTGTTGTAAGGTCCCCTCTTTCATCCCTCATTCTTATTATTGAAATTTGTTCCCTCCTTTCTTTGGTTAGGTTTGTCAGTGGTTTGTCGATTCTGTTTATTCTTTCAAAGAACCAATTTTTAGCAGCATTAATTTTTCTCATAGTTTTCTTACTTTCCCTCTCCTGAATCTCGGCCCTGATTTTTATTACTTCTTTTCTTTTGCTATTAGTAGGATTGTCCTGCTGACTCTGCTTTAGTTGTTGTAAATTTTGTGCCAGCATATCATTCATGAGACTCTGTTCCTTTTGCAGCTGTGCATGCATTACTATGAAGCTTTCTCTGATATCTGCCTTTGCTGTGCCCCATAAGTTTTGGTACATCATATTTTCATTCTCATTGGCTTCTAGAAATGTGTTAATTTTCTCTCTGATCTGGGCCAGCACCTACTCCTTTTACAATAGAGAATTACTCATCCTCCAATTATTTGCTTTTGTTTTCTTCATCTTTCCTTTGTTGATTTTTAGCCCTATGGCACAGTGGTCAGAGAGAGGGCTGTATGATTTCAATGTGCCTAAATTTATGTAAATTCACCTTATGCCCCATCATGTGGCCTATCTGTGAATATGTGCCATGTGGGTTTGAAAAGAATTATTATTTTTTGGGTAGTTGGATGAAAAGTTCTGTGGATAGCTATCAAGTCAAATTGTCTAATTATAGTGTTTACACCTCTCACCTCCTTGGTGAGTTTCTTTCCCTGTGATCTGTCTTTCTCAGAGAGCGGTGTATTAAAGTCACCCACTATAATTGTTGAGACTGTGATTTCTTTTTTCACCTTTTTGAGTGCTTGGTTGATGTGACATATTGAGCGGGTTTCTCATTCGGGGAATGTATGTTTAAAATGCTTATGGGTTCTTTGTCTATCATTCCCTTGAGCATTATATAGAGTGCCTCCTTATCTCTTTTTATGGTTTACACTTTGAGGTCAATTTTATCCAAGATTAGAATCGCTACCCCTGCCTCTTTGAATAGCTGTTTGTTTGGTATGCCTTCCTTCAGCCTTCGATTCTCAGCCTATTTTTGTTTTTATTCTTGAGATGTGTCTCCTGTAGGCAGCAGATTGATGGGTTATGTTTTCTAAGTCAGTTTGCTAGCCTCAGTCTTTTTATTCCTGAGTTTAGCCCACGGATACTCATGGTTGTTATGTCCATCTGTGGATTCTGTGATCACATCTCTCTTATGGTGAAGTGGGTTCCCGGTGGGATGCATGTTTTGTGGGATTTTTTGTCTTTGAAATAAACACCATGATCTTTGGACAGTTCTGATACCTGCTCCCCACCCCCACCCCCGCCCCACCAGGAATAGCTATATAATTTTTTTCCAATTATTTTATTGGGGGCTCTTGCAGCTCTTATAATATTCAATACGTTATTTGTATCAAGCATATTTGTACACATATTGCCATATGCATTTCACAGTATTTTCCACTTGAGCCCTTGGTATAAGCTAGGAATAGCTATATAATTTTGTAAGGATGAATTATTGGTTATTCTAGGAGTGCAGTGTCGTCAATGGGCCACCCATAAGTTGGTTGGTTGCTTTAATAAACATTGTCACACAGAGTGTTTAGCACTGGTCTCTGAGGTTGGAAGTTGACAGTCATCATTAGCTGGAATGGCCTGGACAAGTGGGCATCATGCTGTGTGGCCTTTATGTAGCCTTCATGTTGGTTATTTGATGCCTTTCTTCATTATCTACTGTTACTGTAAGAGCAATACCACAGTGGATGGCTTTTACAGATATATATTTATTCTCTCACAGTTTAGGAGGCTAGAAGTGTGAATTCAAGGGACTAGTTCTAGGGGAAGATTTTCTCTCTGTTGGCTCTGAGGGAAAGTCCTTTTCTCCTTTCAACCTTTGCAGACTTAGCATCTCTTGGAGAACTCTATGTATCTTAGCATTAATCTTCCTCTTGGTGTAGAAAGTTCACAGTGAGGGGACTGGGTCCAAAGGACACCACTGGCTTCAGGTTCTTCTTTCTTGGTGGTTCTGAGTTCCCTCTAGTATCTGTTCACTTGTGGAATCTCCTTTGCATCTCAAAAGAGATTGACTCAATTACACATAATCCTCATTAACATAACTGCCATGAATCTTGCCTCATTAGGACACATAGATGGAGCACACAATTCCTTTTATAACGGTGCTCAATCCATGGCAGATGTTTTCTGGGCAACAGTGAACACATGCTACAAAAACTTTATGCTATAGACCCACAACCATCTGTCCATTTAGGTGGACTTTTTGTTTACTATCTTCCGATAGCTTTTCCATCCCTCTGTCACTCTAGCCTTGCCAGTTGTTGTAGTGTTCATTTCTTGTCTCTTGGCGTTAAGTGCTGCCACCTCGATTGTGTTGCAGCTCCATTTCTATTGCCATCCACCGGCCCAGCAGTCTACCCTCCTCTCCTCTCCTTCCAACATTCCACTTCAGCAGGGGAGTCATGGGGTGGGGGGTTGGGGAGGGGACGTGGATCACTGCCCTCTGGTGGGAGTAGGAGGCCCAGCCTTGCTCCTGGAGAGCTGCTGCTGGATTTGAACTGCCAACCCAGTGGGCCACAGTCCCACACACAACCACTATGTCACCGGGGCTCAGCCCCCCACAAAGATTTTCTTATGGTCACCTTTAGTGTTCAGTTGTTACTAAGGAATCACTGGGAAGTGTTCAGTGATGTTGATCTCTCTCTCACCAGCCACTTTCTGATGGTCTTGAGTGAAATGCCCCTTTGCCTGTCCCATGAACCAATCCTCCGAGGGGTCATTTGGTACCACAGGCTTCCACTGCAGCATGCCTGCTTTCCCTCTGTGTCTGTAGCCTTTCTCTATGTTTGCTGTTGAGGAAATGCACAAATTTCCATTTTGCTAAGCATAGGCTGGAAGAAAGCAAAGGCTTTCTACCTCTGAAAGAGTGACAGTCTCAGAAACCCCCAAGGACTGCTCTATCCTGCCCCATAGGGTTGCTTTAAGAATCAGTTGGATGGCAGTGAATTCGAGGGGTTTCAAGGCCAAGGTTATAGCTTTTGCCAGGTTTCTAGGAGTCACCTTTGCAATGCGTAGGCCCCCTTTCCTGGGGTCTTTGTCAGAGGACTGAAGCCTACGTCTCCAGAGAGTGTCCTCAAGTCAATACACCAGAGGGCTTCAAAAAGTTCATGGAAAAATGGAATTAGAAGAGGATGGAATGTTTTCCAGAATAATTGAAGCTCCCTTATATCTGTGCTTATTCAGCCTTCCCTTCTTTCTTCCTTTATTAATCACCCTTAACATCTAGCCACAGACATACTACACCTCTGGATCCTGTTGGAACATGCTCATTCCTTGAGTTTTATTGGGCTGCAATCTCTTACTTGTTCTTTCAGCTCACGTATATATATCGTTCCAAATTATGTTGGGATTTACCCTGATTTAACAGCCTGGCAGGGCTCAAAGTGGGGCAATCCTTGGGAGTGTAGCCTTCTTGGAGAGAGGGCTCTGTAGTGTCTTTCTGTTCTTAGTAGGGCATGGTAAGCCTCCTCTAAGTTCTGAGGGTTCAGGGTCCTCGGGTGGAGCCATGATCTCAGGGACATTGTCCTAGATGTTCCAACCGTCCTTTCACCAGCTGGACTTTTGCACCATAGATCTGGCTTAGCTAAGCATTTAAATGCCTCAGGAACCTCACCACAATTAGGCTCTTAACTGTTTCCTCAACTGTGTCTGCTCTTGTACTGTGGGAGATCAGGGCTTCTTTTGAAACTCCCACAAAGATTTTCTTGTGGTCACCTGTAGTGTTCAGTTGTTACTGAGGACCCTCAGGTTTCTCATTATCGCTTTGTCGGGCACTGAGGCAACTTAGGAAGAACTCGCCCCCTCACTGTCCCTTTGTCTGTTGTTCTTGCCCCATGTCCCACATGCCTTCATTTTGCGGGTAGGCTCCTTCTTCTCTTTGGGGATGTGTCTTCACAGCACGATCCATAACATTGACAACAGCCTGAGCCACCATGTTGTGCTACAGACTCTCTGGGCCCGACCTATACTTGAAACACCATCTGCCTTGTGTGGTGGACCGTCCAGTCCCAAAGTCCCTCTTCTTACCTGCTTAGTGCCCACCAGTCTGCGCCTGGCTCCAACGGTGTCTTTTATGTTTCTTCAGAAGTCGATGCCAAGACAGAACTCGAAGTATCAGAGGTTTTTTTTTTTTTTGGGGGGGGGGGAAATGCCTATGAAGGAAAACCAGGAGAAGGAGCAGAAGTAGAAGGAGGAAAGGTCAGATTGCATGTCTGTCCAATACTTGTGTTGGCATGAGAAGGGATAAGAAAGGAAGAGGGGGAGGAAAGCAGACTTGGTGCATCTCTGAGAAATCTGTTAGGCACCTAAGGAGCCCTTTAAGAATTCCTGTGTTGGTAGAAATGGCCCCTCTCTAGGTCTCTGTGATTGCCTGTCTAAGAGTTTGGTGAGAATGCTGTAACAGGACTGGAGGGTATATATCCAGTAGAGACTGCCTGCTGACTACTGGGATACAGGGGCATTGTCCTTGCATGGGTGCTCCAGCCCCTACTCCTCTGTCGGCTGTCTTCTCTCTCTTACTTAGTAACAGCTTCCCTTACTACTTAGGTCAAAATCATGGAGTCGTGTGTCGTTCTTTTCTTGTCTCCATGCCCCACATTCAGTTTGTCAGGGGACAAACTAACCACCCTCGGAGCACCTCTCACTATCTCTACGATTCGCCTGGGTGTACACCACTGTCTCTCATTTGGGTGACCACAGGCGCATCCCCAGTGGTCTCTCTGATTTTGCCCTCGCTCTCCTTCTACCATCTTCTAACAGAGCAGTGGGAAGGACCCTGTTTAGTGTAAATCAGATGGTATCATTGCCAGTTAAAAATCCTTGAGGGGATTTCTACTTTAGAATAAAAGTCTTTACCAAGGCCCACATTATTGGTATCACTCTCTAAACCTTCTCTGACCTCAACTCCT
>PVJH01038503.1:0-17119 GCA_004026705.1 Nesogale talazaci | reverse complement strand
AAAAAAAAGAACTAGATCCCCAGGCTTGTCTGCTAAGTCTTTGCTGGTCTACAAGCACCACTGAAAGTTGGTCAGCCTCAGAAGTCAGCCTCAGAACCCCCACTAACAGAGACGGTGCTGGCTATGCACAGAGTTGAACCTGAACCTGCTACATGGAAGGCAAGAGTTTTCCCACGAAGCCACCAGCACTGCCAGCTCACAGCTAGTGGTGGGAAAGCAGTTCAGTGACGGAATGAAGTGTGAACTGAATGGAACTCAGTGTGCGCTGCTCCGGCTAGACAATGTGGAGGAGAAAGTGCGGGAGAAAAAGACAAGTGGAGCGGCCAGAAAGGGATCAAGAATCACAGAGAACCAGTTTAAGAATTTTGACAGTGAGGAAGAGAGAATGGGCTCGGCCGTGCATGACTTTTTTTTTTCCTGCCATCAGTTCAATCCCGGCTCATATCAACCCCGTAGAAAAGAGTAAAGCCTCCCCGCTGGGTTTCCAAGATTGTAAGTCTTTACTGGTTTCGTCAGCATCATATTTCTCCTGGGGACAGCTGGTGGGCTGGAACCCTCCACCTCATGGTAGCTCAGGATGTAACCCACTCAGTCACCAAGACTTCTTTGCAAGCGCCTCGTCTTCTCGTATAAGGAGCCCTGGTGGTGCCGTTGGCTAAGCTTTGGCCTTGTAGTCACAAGCTTGTCAGTTCAAACCCATTAGCTATTCTGAGGGAGAAAGATGAGGCTCTCGGCCCCCGGGAAGACTCACCACCTGGGACACCCAGGACAGATCCTCTGGGTGGGATCTACGTGGCGAGGCTAATGGTTTGGGTGTGGGTGAGTCATCTTTTAATTTTCAGGTCCCGGATTCTTTTAAACACACAGAACTATAATTAAGTTTGTGTTTCAAAAACTCTTTGTCACCGCACCAAATAACCTACCTTGCATATTACACATCTACACGCTATACTTAATATGTCCAGACAGCTCAGATTTCCAGATAGGCCAGATGGCCCATACTCTTGAGTGAACTGTGCACTCGCGTTTTCGTTTGGAAAACACACTTGCTTACAATGAAAACATTCGAAAGTCGGGAAGAACGGCCCACTACCTTCGAGCCAATTCTGACGCACAAAGATCCTCTAGGACAGAGCAGAACGGGCCCTTTGGGTTTCCGAGGCTGTACATTTTCAGAGGAGCAGAAAGCCTCGTTCTTTCTCCGGGGAGCAGATGGTGTGTTCAAACTGCTGACCTTGCAGTGAGCTGAAGCCCAACTCATCGCCCACTGTGCCACCAGGGCTCCTTCCATAAGAGTGAACCCCTCTAATTCTCACTTTTCTGCCTCTTGAAACGTTTTCTTGGAGTGCTAAAATGACAAATCCTTTGTAGACAAGTACGTGCAGGGCTGTTCTGACCTTCCTTTTCAGTGTTAAAGAGGAAAACACGAAACTGTTGTGTGGGCTTGACAGAGTTGCCTGTGTGAGAATTCTTTGGCTAGCCGGTAGCTAAGTTGCCTACTCCCCTAACTGTTGACAACGCTTTGTGTTGTATTTACAACACAAATGGAAGAGCCCATACTTCTAACATTTAGGCTGGATTGGGGGGGGGGGGCGGAATTAAGAGTTAGATCATTGGATGTCCCCTTACAGGAGGGTCACAAAGATGAGACGAGCTAGTCAGAAGGCAGCATAGCACCGATGAAACATACAATTTTCCACTAGTTCTTGAATGCTTCCTCCCCCGCCCCTCCCCCCACTATCATGACCCCAATTCAACCTTCCACTTCTGGCTAGACCAGAGGATGTACACAGGTACAATAAAATAAGAGCTGGAAACACAGGGAATCCAGGACATGATAAACCCCTCGGGGTCAATAATAAGAGTAGCGATACCAGGAGAAGGGGAAGGTGGGGAAGAAAGGGGGAACCGATCACAACGTTCTCCATATAGCCCCCTCCCTGGGGGACAGAGAACAGAAAAGTGGGCGAAGGGAGACATTGGTCAGTGTAAAACATGAAAAAATAATGACAATTTGTACATTATCAAGGGTTCATGAGGGAGGGAGGGTCGGGGAAGGTGGAGCTGATACCAAGGGCTCATGTAGAAAGAAAATTGTTTTGAAAATGATGATGGCAACAGATGTACAAATATCCTTGACACAATGGATGGGTGGATGGATTGTGATAAGAGCTGTATGAGCCCCCAAATAAAATGATTTTGTCTTTCTTCAGGGGAGGAGCTGGTGATTTGAAGTTGCTGACTTTGCAGGGGCTCCAAGAGTTGGACATTGATGCATAAATAGTCTGCATATTTATAGCTATCGACATTTTAATAGCGGGCTGAGCCCCGGTGGCGTACTGGTTGAAGTGCGGGACTGTGGCCCGCTGAGTTGGCAGTTCAAATCCAGCAGCAGCTCTCCAGGAATAAGGCTGGGCCTCCCACTCTCACCAGAGGGCAGTGATGCCCCCCCCCCCCAAAAAAAATTTTAATAGCAAAATGAATATCTTCATCTTGAAAAACATGACCTTTTTCTTTCATTCAGTGTTGAAGGCCGTTCTGGCATTCGTTTTCAGTGTTAAAGAGGAAAACACGAAATGTATCACTAATGATTTCCCAGTAGCTTCCAATAGCCAGTGGGAGGGGACAGTTGCTGTGGAGTGGGCACGGATCTCGGCCCCATGGACATCAGAGCACCGTGCTCCCTGGACTTTCAATGCTGACTTTCAGGGGTTGCTGGGCCTTTCCTCTGAGGGAATCCCTCAGTTGACTTGGTCTTCCAACTTTGAGGCTAAGAGTGAAGCCCATTAACCATCTGAACAATCCAGACACATTAAAACACATTGTAAAGCTGAAACATTTGAACATCTTATCCAGAAATGCCAGAACCCAAAACTAACAGTCCCCCTCATCTCCGCATCAGGGCTTTCCCCAGTGAGCCATGAGGAAATGTAGCAGAAACAGAGAACATTCTAGAAGCCAGTAGTGCAGTGCAGTTGTGCAGCCATGAGCTCAGACAGGCCTGGATCTCCACAGACCCCAGGCCTGCCCCTTCGGGCAGAACCTTATGAATAGATTGCCACCATTCAACTGTGCTTGACCTACAGAAATGTCAAGTCCGAAGGGTTGACCTGGAAGCCGTGTGACTCGGGCAGCTGACTGCAGACTCTCAGCCTCTCTCTTCCACACTTCAAAGAGTGGGGTATGGGAAAATAGCAGGACCGGTGTTGAGCACAGTCCCTGCTGAATAATAAGTATCCACATGAACTCAAACTTGGATCATTCATATTCTAGATCAAGATTTCATGTCAGGAGCCAATATGTCAGAATGCTTCTACTTAGATAAACAAGATCAATTTTCTTCCACTCTAACACAGCAACTCCTGTGTCCTCTGATATGCCATCCCCACTTCTTGGGCTTTTGTCACCACTTTTAACACACTAGACTTATTAGTGGGCATCCTCACGCCCCCTCTCAAACCTCACCTCCTCCAGGGGGATCCCCCTGACTGCTCCTGCCATTGAGAGGAAGTGAGAGCAGGTCTTGCATACAGCAAGGCGAGGACTAGTTCTAAAGCCCACTCCATGGCCCCCCAAGGAAGAGCCTTTATTTTCCTTTGAATTTCCCTCAGGCAAAGCCCTACCAGGTGTTCATTAAATGTTTCAGGAAAGAATCCCTTAACCACAGATAGGGAAACTGGCCACACACACCATTTACAAATGAGCCCTAAAGCCGCTGAAGAAAAGATCTCCAGGTTATTGCTATTTGTTGTACGATGCCTTCCAGCTGGTTTGGAGTCATGTAAAAATGAACAAGCTACCCAGGCCTGCACCCGCTGCACCTGGGCTCCCTGTCTTCTGAGTGCCTCCCACCCTCTGGGGTCCCTCTCCCAGCTCTCTGAGGGCCAGTTTCTCCTGCGTTCCTGTTTCCGGCTCATTTTCAGCAATGGATTAGGGTTAGGGTTAGGGTTAGAAGCCCAGAAGAAGGAGAAACTGTACGAGGCCACAAGACAGAAACCCAGACTTGGAACTGGTCTGCGAGACTTCCGTTTATCAAAAGTGGGAACTTACAAATGTGGGACAAACGGCGAGGCTTCGTGGGGCTGGCACCCTTACTCAGAAAAGCCAGTCATAACCTTTGATGCAGCTTCCTTCTTGGCAGAAGGAAACACCTTCCTCTCGGGGCTGTGCTGAGGTTAAGACACCATGCCTCACGGGTGGCGCCTCACAGGTGCTTCATTAAGGTGGCTGGCTCAGAAGTTAGGGCAGTGTGGAGGGCCCCGGGAGAGCCTGTTGCCCCCCGAGGCCCCCTGAAGCGGATTCATCCCAGAAGCTCAGGATGAAGTGAAGTTGGCCTGTGGAAGAGGTCTGGAGCAACAGGCGGCCGGAGTGTGGCCAGGTGGGGGTGTGGTTGGAAGTTCAGCGGGGAAGGTCGGGTGTGAGTCAGAGAGGGTCGGTCCTCCCACAGCCCCCCCTCACTCGCTCCAACCCCCGGCCACACTCCACGGTCCTGTCAGCCACATTTCACTGCAGCCACAGCCCCCACCCGGAACCCTGTCCCAGGAGACCCCCTCCTGGAGAGGACATCTCAGTGAACAAAGCCCATGCAGGCCCTGCCGGGTCAGTGGGGTGCGAGGTGCCCTGCCCCCCGACAACTTGTCACTGGGGGGAGCCGCCACAGAGTCAGCCATGGCTTACGAGACCTGGTGGGCGTCAGGACACACGCTGCCCGCCCTTCACCAACCCCAGGGTCGCCTGCCGTCCGTTAGCCCCTGCCATCCGTTAGCCCCGGCTGCCGTGGCAGGGTCTGAGCCCGTCCCTCTTTCTCACGGACTCTGTACGTTTCCAAACTCAGTGGCCAGGGCCAGGGGCTGGCCTTCCCTAACTGCTGGTGCAGTGATCCCACGGGGGGCTGCAAAGGGCGAGATCCGCAACTGAAACCCACCAGCCGCTCCTCAAGAGAAAGAAGGGGCCTTCTGCTCCACTGAAGAGTAGTCGTCTCGGGAACTTACGGGGGCAGCTCCCCCCTCCCCCATCCTACAGGGTCACTGTGAGAGGACATTGACTCGATGGCAGTGAGCATCAGGTCCAACATTGCCCCTGGTAGCAGGGCTTCGCAGGAGCCCTCCAGCTGTGTGTCCTCTAAAAGGGATGTGTCCCTCGGCAGCCGGTCCACGGCAGTCAACCTTCTTTGCCACCACCACCACCACCACCACCTGGCTACACAGTCCTCCTGGTCTTCCGTCTTCACGGTCCCACCTGCGCACGTCCAGGAGGCAGGTAAGTGGAAGCGCTGGCAGAATTCGCATGCCATCGTGATACCCTTCCTGTTGCAAAGAGAAGGCCTGGCGGCTCGGACACAAGAAAGCACGTGCTGAACATCACACAGCCAGGAGGCACTGGGATCTGAACAGCTTTCCACTCTTCTGGAATACGCGGTTCACACTGGACCAGACTGTAGCGCTTAAAGGCCGCTGGGCTTAGGCTGAGAGCTTAAGCCAGCAGGACTGATCAAACACGTACATGGGGAAAATTCACCCCCATTCCACCCAACCATGGACTGGCCTAGGGTCAGGGGTTGAAGTGGAACTAGGCACACATACCTTCTAACTTCTGTGAAAGAAATTTTCTTTTTTTCTTTTTTACCTGAACTATTAATTGGGAAAACATGTTTGCTATGCAAACACAAGAATAAGCTAGGAGACAAATCATTGAAGGCTGCTGTCCAGTGTTCATGGGGGCCACACAGTGCTGTGACTCTATGGAGCAGATTTGTTTTCCAAAAAAGAGATATGCCAGATATGCTTGATTATTCCATGTGAGCTAGCTGCCATTAGTGTTTTGTTTTTGTTTTTTTTCAAATCATTTTATTGGGGGCTCTTACAGCTTTTATCATAATCCGTACATTCATCCATTGGGTCAAGCACATTTAACATATGTTGCCATCATTGTTTTCAAAACATTTTTCTACTTGAGCCCTTGATATCAGCTCCTCATTTTTTTCCCTCCCTCCCATACCATCTCTCTCTCACAAACCCTTGATAATTTACAAATTATTATTCTTTGTGTGTTTTACACTGACCTCTGTCTCCCTTCACCCACTTTTCTGTTGTTCATCACCCTCGGGGTGGGGGTAGGATATGTCAGATCATTGTGATCGATTTGAAAAGAAATTTCCATACCTTATAAAGCTCATCTAATTTGTACTTAAACTGAATCCATAAGTAGGTAATATTTGTTTTTAATTCCTGTGCTAAAAGTAAGGACACAATCTTTAGATGCCAGCATAATTGATATTTTCTTATATTTTTAGCACAGTGATTACCAGAGTTATAAAATTCTACTACTACAATTAATACAACTCCAAGTCATAAAAAGAGACTAGGCTCATTGATCAGAAAAAGAGTGATAAGCACTGACCCCATTCCACCTCCACCGCCACCTCCACCCACCACACCACGGCCCTGAACTCCCTTCAGATCTGGAAGGGAACTCGCCTCCATGGATCAACTTTCAGCCAAACAATAGGGCTATAAGGGGATCAATAACACAAGTGAGGTCTACAGACCTCAGAATAAACAACCACAGAGCTCAAAAGGCCAGCACTGACCCAAGGTCAAGCCTCCATAAGACTTCAGAAAGGAGAAGGCATGGAAACAGGAAAGAAACACAGCGAGAACTTGGGATCAATGATGGTCCATTTCTCAGAGATTGTAATGTGATGAAACAAAATGTGTATGAATTATTGAGTGGAGAACTGATCCACTCTGCAAACCTTTATGAAATTCACAATGAGCTTATTTTTAAAAAGAGGCTGCCAATAACGTGTGATACATTTTCATTAAAGTTTTTTAAAAACTATTGCCACAATGATAATGAAAAATGCTAAAGTGACCAGATTTTATGTAAGACACCATTGACCGGGGGCAGGGGGGTGGTTCTTGATTAAAAGTTTGGGGCTGAACCCCGGTGGCATAGTGGTTGTGCGCAGGACTGCGGCCCACTGGGATGGAGGTTCAATTCCAGCAGCGGCTCCACAGGAACAAAGACTGGGCCTCCTACTCCCATCACCAGAGGGCAGTGATGCCCAAAAAAAAACAAAAAAAATTTTTTTTGAATTATATGGAGCAACAGAAGCGTTCATAGAACGCAAACACAGCATTGTAATATATTTAATTTTAAAACGCTGCAGGACGCGGGACACATTGTTAAAAAGCGGGACGTCTGGTCACCTTACTCTAACCACTGACACCAAAAAAAAACCCCAAAACAACCACCACCACATTGTCCCCCAGTTTCAAAAAACTAAACTCTGCCACGGAGTGGATTCGGCCTCTGAGCAGTCCTAGAGCACAGGGTGGGACTGTCCGTGCGGGTTTTCACTCCCTATGGGAGTGGAGAGAGGGCCCAGGCTTTCTCCTGCTTTCTCCCATGAGGAACAATCAGAGCGACCGGGGCTTTCAAACTGCAGACCTTGTACTTCCCCATCAGATGGGTCACCTCTACGTCCCCGTGGCTCAGAGAGAGTTACGACCAGTTGGGTTTATCCGAACCATGGCAGGGGGCGCTAGGTCTTTGACGAACCTTCAGACAACACTAAGGAGAGTGGTGTCAGACCAGGTAGAAGAGAAGGCAGACAGGGTGCTTGTGTGCATCCATTGCAGGTATTACGGGTGTGCCCTGGCTTCCAAGGCGTCCAAGGCTTTGCTCCACACTTTTTCACTTCTGTGAACCAAACCAGTGTCTGAGACGGTCACGCTTTACAGGAGGGAAAAGCCTCATCTTTGACCTGCAGAGCTGCGGGTAGTTTTGAACTGCTGGTCTTGCGGTTAGCAGCCCAACATCTGATCCATTAGGCCACCTGGGCTACCCCCACTTTTACGGAAGGCCTGTGTTAATGCCTGTCTTCACTCACTGAAAGAGATCCAAAGAGGATGTACGCTTTGAAGGTGTGTTTCACAGCGGCAAGTCCTTAAAGGAGCCGCTTACTCGGTTGCCAGAGGGTGGTACTCCCAGCTCCGTGCCTAGAAGCGACATTCAACTCAGTGAGGGCCACAACTCTGCTCTGGGCACACTCTAGGTGGTGTTGCTTTAAGTTTCACGAATTACTTGCCACGGCTTGGTGGGGGATTTGAGGGGGTCGAGAAACCAGCAGCTGCTCCTCAGGGGAGAGGCCGGGTTTTCTACTCCCGTAAGGAGTTACAGTTTCAGAAATCCACACTGGCAGTTCTACACTGTCTGATAGGAGTGAGAAGAAGTCACTAAAAGTTTCCCACTTAAATGAACCGCAATTGTTTACTCACTTTACACAATGTTGGCTTATGAGAGGTTTTGTAGGAACACTACCTTGGGATAGTGGGGGAAACCTGCGTTATAATCAAGACATATTTTACTGGGGACTCTGACAGCGCTTATAACACATCATTCGTATTAAGCACACTTGAACATAAGTCGCCACATTCATTTCCAAATATTTTCTACTTGAGCCGCTGGCATAAGCTCCTCTTTCCCCCTTTCCTCTAGTTCTTTTTTTTTTTTTTAATTCCAGCTCCCCATATTTCCCCTCCCCCATTTCCTTCCCCTTGAACCCCTAATAATTTACAAATTGTTATTACCTCTTCCTATCGTACACTGTCCAATATGTCACCAATAAAATCTATAATTAAAAAAAAGAGGAGCTTATACCAAGAGCTCAAGTAGAAAATCTTTGGAAATGAAGATGGCAACGTGTGTACAAATATGCTTGATACAAATGATGTATGGAATGTTATAAGAGCTGTAAGAGCCCCCCTATAAAATTATTAGAAAAATAAATAAATTTTAAACGTATTCGCTAATGAACCATTTACTTGATATTTCACATAGTTCTATCACCAAGCACTGATTACCCCCAGGATGAGCGATACTTGAGATTTCATTGGAGGAGGAGAAAAGAGAGAGAGACAAAGTAGCTGATTACCTGGTGAGGCAAGCTGTCCCCGGGAACAGGTGTGTATCTCGGGAAGTATTTGTGCCTGGAGCTGAGGTCGGGGTGCCAGTCCCACTCACAGGGCGATGACAGTAAGGCGGTGCTCGGCACCCTGAAAAAGACAACAGTGTTAAATCCCTGCATGGTCAGCGGGTCAACTCCGACTGCTGGCGCCTGACCAGACAGGGTTGAACTGCCCGCCCCGGGGATTTCCAAGGCTGCCCCTCTTTGTGGGTGTGGGAAGCCTCCTGGTCCCCCCACAGAGCAGCTGGTGGTTTCAAACTTCTGACCTCTTGTGAAGAGTCCACCAGGCCGCCGGGACTCTGATCGTGACTCGCACGGTGGGATCTTGAACTGAAGTTCACATACCCAACAGTGGCTTTTAATACATGCAGAGCTGCGCAGCCATCACCACCAATGTTAGAACACTTCAGCCTGCACCCCTTAGCCATGAACTTCTCCACCTTATCCTGGCCCTAGGCAATCACTCATCTACTATCTCTGTCTCTATTTTTCAAACTAAACCAATCGAAGTCAATTCCAATTCCAATTCCTGACCACTCAGCAGCACAGAGTAGAACTGCCATGGGGGTCTCCAAGCGGACCACCGCCCCGTTCTCCATCCTTCAGGTGGCAGCCCGGAGCTTACCCATTGAGCCCACCACCAGGGGTCCTTTCTGCCATTACAGAGGCCCCAATGCTGGATAATTCATACAAACAGAATCGCCTATGTGCCCTTCTGTAGTCCCAAGAGATTCTTTCCCTTAGCCAGTTGTTTACAAGGTTCATCCGTGTTATATCCTGTGGCTGTTCTGAATTCCATGTGGTGGCTAAGCCAACGGACTTGCTAGCAGGGAGGTGTGCGTTTATATACCAAACCACAAAACCAAAGTCTGCCATGAGCCGATTCCGACTCTTGTTCCAAAACTAGCCATCTTTATGGGGGCAGATCACCTCCACTTTCTCCTGGGGGGGGGGAGCGGGGTTGGTGGGTTTGAACTGCCACTGCTAACTGGGGTTAGCAGTCCAACCCAGGTATCAGGGCCACCAGGGTTCCTTAGCCCATTCTACTGTGTTTCACTTATCCATTTATCACTTACTGGGTAGTTGGCTTGTTTCCATGTGATGGCCACTGAGAATCACACCCCTGTGCACATTCTACATACATTGTTGCATGGGCTTATGCTTTCATTCCCTCTTGGATAGAAAGGGAGCAATGGAAATGCTGCTCCTATTTAGTCTCCCAGATAGGGAAAATGAGTAACAATGTACATCAATCGACCTGAGAGTCATCTGAAGGAATATCTGCAATTCTTTTAAAAATGTACCTTAAAAAAAAAATTCACCTTTCAGGTTTGGGGATTTTTGTGTCCTGTCACACACACCACCACCACCACCACCACCACCACCACCACCTTTTAGGTTTAAAAAACACTCAGCACATATTCACTGGGCCGGTTTGGATTCAAAGACTCTGAAACAAGGGTCCTGAAATACTCTTTACATCTTGAACTGAAACTAACCGCTGAGGTCACCTTTTAGGTAACTAACAGATTAGCTTACAAAACAAAGGAGAACAAAGCCATGAGTCTGGGGTTTTAAAAAAAAAGAAAAAATATAAAAGTCCAGGGGGACTGGGAAGGGGAGATGGAAACGCTCGTGGGAAAATCCCATTCTCCTCTATTTTCTCATATAGGAGACCAAATGAGCAACAATTCCTTAAAAAAAAAAACACAAAGATGAAAATATGGGGACTGGAAAATGAAATCATGGAAAACCAGTTGGAAAAAACGAGAAGGTTGCCACAGGGTGAAGGATGTAACTGATAGGCCGTTGAAGACGAATCGGTGCATTTAAATCTGGGTGCTGGTGAACACTGACAATGCCACAGATGGCAGAATGAACAAACAGAAAAAGTCCAGTCGAATGATCTTTGGAGGCAAGGACAGCAAGACTTCATCTCACAAACTTTGGACAAGTTGTCAGGAGAGACCAGTCCCTAGAGAAAGGCACAATCTTGGTCAAGCAGGAGGAGCAGCCGCCAGGGACAAGGCTGACACACTCCATCAATGGCCCAGTGGTTGCCACCAGGAGCTCAGATGTAAGAACAAGGGTGAGGAGGGGGAGGAGGACTGTGCTCTGTGTTGTTCTGCTGTGCACAGCCCACTGTGAGTTGGAAGTGACTCAATGGCCCCTGACACTGAACCACAGTAGGAAGCCTTAGAATCCAGCCCTACCCCGACACCCAGGGCCTGGGCCAAGGACCCAAATTACCTTGACAGCAAACAGCAAGAATGCACCCCTCCCCGGAAAAAGACATTGACCCCACTGCACCCCGGACTATGATCCTACTTAGAAATACATGTTTTCATGTGTTATGTTGATGAGATCCTATCAGGGCATGTGGGGTCCTAGACCTCATCCCATCCATGATATTTCTTTTTTGGTTTGTTTGTTTTTTGGGGGCATCACTGCCCTCAGGTGGTGGGAGTAGGAGGCCCAGCCTTTGCTCCGTGAACCTGGAATCAAACCTCTATCCCAGTGGGCCACAGTCCCACGCACAACCACTACGCCACCGGGGCTCAGCCCTCCATGATATTCCATAAAGGGAGTACAGACAGAGGCACACACATATATACAGGAGGACACATATAATCTATGAGGACATGGGCAAAGAAATGCCAACAATTGCCTGAGGTGACCACAAACTTGAAACAAAATCAAACTCACTGACAGCAAATCGGTGCTGAATCAGGGCGACCCTACGGGAGAAAATAGAACCAACCACCTTTGTGGGTTTCTGAGTCTATACATCTTCACGGGAGAAGACAGCCTCTTCTTCCTCCTGCGGGGCAGCTGGTGGTTTTGAACTGCTGACCTTGCAGCTAGCAGTCCAGGGCTCCCCCACCACAAACTAGGAGCCCCAAACCCCCTGACACCATTGGGTCGATTCCCACTTACAGAGACCTCAGGTGGACTTTCTGAGGCTGTAAATCTATATGGGAACAGGCAGTCTCATCTTTTTCTTGAGCAACTGGTGAGCTTAAACCACCCACCTCGGAAGCTCGCAGTCCAACCAACGCCTAACTCACAGCACCACCAGAGCTCTGTACAAACCGAGAGAGAGGTCCACAGATTTGGACCCAGACCCTCATTTAGAGCCTGATTTTTAGCTTCCAGGATTGAAAAGGAAATAGATGTCTTATCTTTAAGATCATCCTCTCTGTTAGGGCAGTCTTAAGAAACAAAGACACTGCACATGGGGGGGGGGGGAGAAAGCTAAAAAGCAGCACCTTTGCCCACTTGCAGTGCCTCCGCCTTTCCAACACTCACAGGAGGCCAAGTTCATTTCCGGGTTGTGCAGGGCCCAGCTCCGAGCCCCTCCACACCCTGCAGCCAAGAGGGGAAACGCCCACTGCCTCCAGAAGAAGGTTGTTTCTGACCAGCTGGGGATGCTCTCCTCGGTCTGTGAGACAGGGACCCTGCAGCCTCTGAACAACACGTTCCCAACATGAAATGGAAATAAAAGGCCACGCCAATGTTATTTGTACAGGCGCGGGGGCCGTGTTTCCCTTTTCCCCAGATCAGCAGGAAACGTAGGCATAGGCTAACACAGGGCGGGCCATCTGGACATGGTGCAAAGCAAGCAACAGGATTAGAGCCCAGCCCATCCACGGCTTCTGTGATTACTTCCAAAGATAAAGAAATGACTAGCAAATCAAGATGGGCTTGGTTCTGCTTTTGGCCTTCGGGTGAAATTCTTCTACAGGTACTGGCTCCAAATAGAGCTTCTTTCGTTTTTGGAAACAGCTTGCTTTGAAATAATAAATCTGTTTCCTGCACGTCTAAAATACTCTGGTTTGGAGCTCCCTCGTATCATCTCTCTAAGGGCTTGGACTGACAAAGGAACTGCCCCAATAACCATCAGTCATGTTAAAAGCACCTGATTGACTAGTTTCTTGCCATTGTCAGTGGCCCTGGGCGAGTGCACTGGCTGCTCACCAAAGGGTGGCGGGGTGAGTCCAGCTTTCTTCAACACATTTGCTTACGCGCCCCTTTGTCCATGTAGAAAAGGTGAGCATCACAGAAGGCCAGTTTAATAGAAAAAAAGTCTTCTTGCATTGAGGAAGTACTTGAGTGGAGGCCCAAGGTCCCTCTGATACCTTAATACTAAACCTATAAATATATGCACATAGATCTATTTCCCCATCACCATATATAAATATATTTACATATGTACATGGCTGTATTTAGACCTCTATAACTGCCCTTTGCCTCCTAGTTCTTTCCTCTATTTCTTTTGACTTTCCTCTTGTCCCACTGTCATGCTCAGCCTTCATTTGGGTTTCAGTAATTCCTCTCAGTTACATTGATTGACCTTGGTCAAGTCCTACCAGGTTTCTTTCACCCTTCTGATTTTGAATCACTGGTTGTCCTTGTCCCTGGGGTTGTTAACACCCACTTTCTTTCCCCCACCTCCCCTTCTCCCATATTCCCCCCAGTACAATTCCCTTGTTTTCCTCTCCAGATTGTTTATCCAGCCTATCTTATCTAGATAGACCTGCAAAGATAATAATATGCACAAAAACAAGACAAAGCAATAAAAAAAAGCAAAACAACAACAGAAAATCTATGACAAAAAAGAAAAGCCTATAAATAGTTCAAGAGGTTTGTTGACCTTTAGGAATGTTTTCCAGTAGAGTGTGATGGGGGTACCACACCCTGACCCCAAAGTCTATGTTTGGTACTCCCTCCAGACTTCCCTGCTCTGCTCTCCCCTTGCTGTTCTGTTGCACACCCTTAGTGCTTTGCCTCGGTGTGGTAGGAGACTGTAATTCTTTTTTTTTTTCCACCTTCAGTTCACTTTATTCTTTCCAAAGGATTCCTTCTCCACTTGGCTCTGCCAGACCACCCCCCCCCCCCATCCTCCCAGCAGCCCCCTCAGCTGGCGGCCACGTGGGGACAGACACAGGGTCATCAGTCCACATCTGCTGAACTCTGCCTGTGTCATACACCCGCCGCCCCCCGCTGCAGTTTCTGTGCCTTTCACAGTGGGATGTGCTCCTGGCATGGAGTGGGGGGCTGCAGTCTGCACCATGGTCTGCGACTGAGTCTTGGCAGAATGGTGGTGGTCAGTCAGTGACTGTGTCCAGTGTCCACGAGAAGGACATCACCTGCCTTCATGCATTAAATTAACCAGCCAGCAGGAATGCACTCTCATCCCACTGCCAGGATCTTGTCACTGCAAAATGACTTAACAGGGAGCCTCCCCTCTCCCCCTTCAGGTCCCACAGTTGCGGAAGGACTGTGGGGCTAGCAGTCAGTCGGGTGGTTCACGTCAGACTCCTGAGCCTAGACATGGCACAGCCCCTCTTCTCTCTGTCCTAGAGACTAATTCTTTTTGTTTGTTTGTTTGTTTTGTTTTTTGTTTTGGGGCATCACTGCTCTCCTGTGGTGGGAGTAGGAGGCCCAGCCCCGCTGCTAGAATTGAACCTCCAACCCAGTGGGCCGCAGTCCCGCGCACAACCACTACACCACCTGGGCTCAGCCCGAGACTAATTCTTTATGGGAGTAGAAAGTCCCATCTTTCTCTCTCAGAGCACCTGGTAGTTTTTAAACTCCTGACCTCATGGTTAGCAGCCCAACCTGTCAGAGCCACGGCACCCAGTGCCACCTTTGCAATTGTTGGCCTGTCTGGGTCTGGCACTGTGAACGTGGGTGCATTTCCACCAGAGGGCCTGTGCCACAGGACACTTTCTGGTGGGGTGTTCATTGGCTAATGTTTAGAAAAAGATTGTCAGAGCTTTGTGTCTAGCATTAAATGACCAGAAGCCCCACTTCTTAACAATTTAACAACGTCCCGTGGCGTTTTAAAATTAAAATAAATATATTACAATACTATTTTTTGTGTTCTATGAAAATTTTTGTTGCTCCATAGAGACCAAATTTTTAATCAAGAATTCCCCCCCCCCCCCGCCTCCCCTGGTCAATGGTATCCCGCTTAAAATCTGGTCACTAGTTGGCCTTACCCATCCATCACAGGCAGCATCACTGGTGTGTGAAATAAGGCCATCAGAACCATATTGACTAGGACCTCCTCTAAGAAGGATGTTCTCACTTAGCAGACACAACTAAAATAGATATAGTCCCAGATGTCAACGGTAGGGACAGATCCGTGAAAGTGCTGCCCAGCAAACATGCGTCAGAGCTGGAAACTGGATGAGGAAACGCCACAGATGACTCAGTTTCCTTGGTATCGGTTCCTTTTCTATTAGCGCCCCTTGCCCCCTTATCTTGTAGCTATGCTACAACGAGAAAGCATTGGTAAGCATTTACTGAGCACCTACTATGTGCCTGGCAGTGAAGTCATTAGCACACGTGTAAGTCACCCGGACTTCGATGAACTTACAACAGTCAATTGTAAGTTCACTGCTTGGTCCGTGATACGGCTTTTGTGGAGAGGGAAAGAGAAGCCCAAACACAGCCCCATTGGCAAGAGGAAAATAGTCAAGGCTCGTGGGAAGACGAGGGACTGAAAGAATTCCCTAAGCCTTTCCGTATGAGAGTCCGACCTGATTTCAACGTGATCTGGAACCCTGATGGCATAGGGGGCTGCTATCTGAAAGGTCAGGCGTTAAAAACTACTCTCGGCTCACTCCCAGGAAGTAAAGGGGCTTTCCACTCCTGTACAGAGTCGCAGTCTGGAAAGCTCCCAGGAGCAGTCCTATCCTGCCCGATGAGTCACTATGAATCAACGTGGACTACGTGACAGTGAGTTTTGTCAACAGAGTTAAAATGGCCAAAGCAGCTGCTCCTATAAGCGATGTAGTATTACATGGGATGGGTATAACTTTAAGACTTCTTGAACAGAATGACAGAGGTGAACCTTCTCATTTAGTCACCTCACCCTATAGAAATTTCTGGCAAGAAAGCTCATGGGCAGACTTCCCTCCATGGACACATGGCCCACAAGCCACCTTCATAGCACTGGAGCCTCTAAAAGGACAGGGGGCTAAATGTTCCCATGAAGCCCAGAAGGTAAACTCATGAGCCATGAAGGAGGCTCCAACAGAGGGCTTTTCGAGGTGCTTGCTACTCCAAGTGTGGCTTGTGAACCGAACCCTCAGAAACATCTGGATCATGGGTTTGAGACTGATTTGACCTTCTGCCACCTTTTTAGAATTTTTTTTTTAAGCTCAGAGCCCATCTGGCAATTAAACACTTTCATACTAGAGCCCATCATCTAGGATAAAGTATAGCTATCTGGTTTTGCAGCCCTCACTCACATTGTTCCAGCGCCTCTTAAGGGGCGGATCACCCATGAATTCTGGATCCTGGGGCATCATCCAGGCCGACAGTAGCATCTTGTGGGTGCCTGATAGAAATGCAGATGCTCAGGCCCCTCCATAATCTACAAAGTCCAGATCTGCATTTCAGCGGGGTGACTCTGATGCACACGCCCCAATCACCTCACTCAATGCCGTTGAATCTGAGCAACTGGCCGGAACTGGCCCAGTGAGTTTCCAAGACGGTAGCGGTTTATGGGCGTACCAAGCCTGTCTCTCTCCCCCAAAGCGGCTGGTGGTTTTGAACTGCTGACTTCGCAGTTAGCCCCGCCAGGCAGCACAGTTCTTCCACATGCACATGCAGCACTGAGAAATAAGCCAGGAAGTTGCCTCTGAAGGGCTGAAGATGAGTTCATTAAATCAGCACGTCTCGCTTAGCGATTAACCCTCCCTCCCAGGGGAGTTTGCCTTAAGCTTCGAGAGGGATGCCGAGATGTCTAACTGAAGGAAGGCTGTGTCCAGTGGTGACGAGTCAAACAACTGAAAGAAGAGCACCTAAGAAGGAATGGTTCTTCTGTGCGTCGTCCAAGCGCTCTGCGTGTCATCGACACAAGGGAGAGCTGGGAAAAACAGCGCGGGGTGACTTCATTACCCTGAAGGGAACCTTCTCCCGAAACAGAAAAGGAACATCCAACTCCCCTTATGTAAGACTCGCTCCCCAGTGAATAATTTGACTTCTGTTTGGCTTGGAAGGAGGAAAGACAGAGATGCTGCTACTTCTAGTACTTACTCATTCCAGGCGCTGGAAAAAGTTTCCTCACAAGAGAAATGAACAGTTGGGCGACCTGCTGTGCCCATCTGAATCATGAATCTTGTGCATTTATTT
>PVJH01038502.1:0-17122 GCA_004026705.1 Nesogale talazaci | reverse complement strand
GTGGATATGTTAACCCTAAGTATCTATGAGTGTGTCCTTAGGTGGAAATAGAGTCTTCTTTGTCTATGTAATTAAGTTAGAATGAGATCGTCTGGGATCAGGGCGTACATGTCTTAGTCTGGATTCCCTGCTAGGGGGGAAAGAGACTCCACATTCAAATATCACGAATAAAGACCCATTTACGAAGTCTTAAACGGGACAGAGGTCAGACAAAAATCAAAGCTAATTCATCCAGAGGAGGGAGACCATGAGGCCACAGTGGTGTCGCCGGATTCACCATCTCGCAGCAACTTAACTAGGACGTGGGGCTCAAAGGAAACTGTCCCCAAACCGTGATCAGCAGCAGATCAATTCATCAGTTGCAAGCAGGCCTGACTCCCACCACTTTGATCTGGGTGTGACTCACAATCGTCTGGTCCTATGGCCCCATTCCTGAATGCCAGAGTTACCCCTTCCAGGTCTAGCCACTCACTCTACCTGAGGGCAAGGCTTTTTTTATTTTGCCAGTTAATGGTGAGAAGGAATCCACGGGAGACTCCATCTATGTAGAGACTTGAAATAGACTTAAGGCCCCCGCTGCAAACTGTCTCCTTTTGCAAGCCTAATGCTCAGAATTTAAACTCTAATACAGTTTTCTGGATGAGTAGCACAAGTTAAGTATACATGGATATTTAAAGAGAGAAATTTACTTTATTTTAAAAAATGGCTCCCCTCAACTATCCTGGTCCCAATTCTACCTTACAAATCCAGCTGGACAGGAGGAGGTACTCTGGGAGAGATGGGAATGGGAAATACGGGGAACCCAGGGGAGATGAACTCATTGGGGCCAATAGTTAGAGTGGAGCTACTGGATGGGTGGAGGGAAGGTGGGGTAGAGAGGGGAGGCCAACTACAAGGATTTACACATAACCTCCTCTCGGGAGGACAGACATTGGAGAAGTGGGTGAGGGGAGATATCGGGCAGTGTAAGATATGACAAACAATAATAATTTATCAAGCACCAAGGGTTGAGGCAGAAGCAAGGTCAGAGGAGAAAGGATGAGAAGTGGATATCAAGGGCTCAAGTGGAAAAGCAGATATTTGGAGAATGATGATGGCAAGCAGACATGTGAAGGTGCTTAGCACAATATGTGTATTTATGTATTGAAAAGTGATACATGAGTCCCCAATAAAACTATTTTTAATTTATTTTGTGTGTGTGTGTGTGTGGGCATCACTGCCTCTGCGGGTCATGGGCACTACCCAGTGCCGCTTCTGAGAGCCACCACTGGATTTGAACTGCCAAACTTGCAGACTGCAGTTCCGCACTCAACCACTTACGCCACTGGGGCTCAGCCCCCCCCCCCCCCAATAAAATGATTTTTTAAAAAATGTCTCATGCAATTATCGATTCTGGCAAGTTATAAATCCATGGGTCAGGCAATGGCTGGAGGCCTTTGCTGGCTCATCTGGTTGCAGGGGCTGGTGAATGCAAAATCTGTAGACCAGGTAGCACTCCATAGACTTCTGCAGGCTTACTTCACAAGAAGTGGATCTCAGACAAGGCAAAGAGTGTAGGGTCAAGAACGAAGGAGAACTTTGCCAGCACATCCCTGCATGTACTAGAAGCAGGCCACAACCCTAAGGAAATTCCCCTTTGAACTGATGGGTTCCTACTCTTCAACCTTCTTAGTCCTGTGTAACATTCAAATTCCACAGCTTCAAGGAACCTACCCATAGTCTATGAGATGTTGTCACAGGATGTTTATATCATTTATTGCCCATAATTAACCTATAATTTTCTCCTTGACAATTTCTCTCTCTTGGGCCCTTTCCTCCCAGGAAATGATCTCATTCCAGCAAGCAAGAACCTAATATGAATAGACCTGGCCCATTAAGCACACACAGAGAGGGCAGTCATAACCTGCAGGTCACCATGGAGCAAAAAGACTTTGGCCAAAGACAGAAAAGTTTCTGAAAAGATGACACTAGACCTAGTCAGAAGATGATTGAAATGGAGATATCCGATGAGCCATTTATTGTCAAGGAGCAGAACCTTAATGCATATGCATGATCTCTTACATGTTCGTCATCACCTCGGTTTTCTTCCCGGGGTCCGAAACTCACACCACACTCCTGCCATTGAGTGCATGCTAATTCATAGCTAGCCTACCGAGCAGGGTAAGACTGCCCCTGTCCGTTTCTGAAACTCTCACTCTGTATGAGAGCAGACGGTCTTGCTGGCAGTCCTCAGGGTTGGACTTGTAGTTAGCAGCCCAACACATAACCCACTGTACCACCAGAGCGCCTACTTCTGGGTGCAGATGTGTAAAACGGGGTACAGAGGTGTAAGCTTCCTTTTCTTTCTTGGGAGCTTGTCATCACGACTCCAGGCTCAGATGGCTCCTTGTTTGATCCACCACAGCCAAGCTCTCCCCTCTCCCTTCCATCTGTCTTCGACTCTCAGCGGCATCAAGGGAAATCTGGGATGGTACCATTTCCCTTACCAAGATGACGCACAGCATGAGCAGTCCGAGGGTCGAAGTCCAGTAAGACACTGTCCTTATAAGAGGGAAATGTGGACGCAGACCTAGGGGGATGGTCATGGGAAGAAAGAGTCAGAGACTGGAGTCAAACTCACGGTCAAGGAAGGTCAAAGACAGCTGGCACAACCAGAAACTAGATGAACAAGAACAAGGAAGAATCCTTCCTTCGTGCCTTGGGGGAGTTAGGAAGCATATAGCCAGGTTTTGATTTTGAACTTGGGGTCTTCAGAGGTGGGAGAGAAATTCCTGTTGTGGTAGGCCACCCCCTCTTGGCGGTCATTTGTGGCCCTTAGAGATGGCCCAGCTATTTGAGCTTGATTTGTTATTTTGCAAGGAATGAGTGAGTCTGTGAGAGTTCAAACTGATGATGAACTGGTGTCTTCTCATAGGCCTGCTAGCTAACTCAGAGTCCTCAGCGCCTCCTGTGCCCGAATCATCCTAAGCAATCAGCCCCAGTCCGTGTCACTGTTAGGGGCTCCCAGCCATGACCACCTGGAGGGAGGGTGGCTGTGTCCATGGTCTGGTGAAAATCCCTTTGTGGCCATGGTGCACGGGGCGAGGTCATACACATTTCTGAGTTTTAGCTCCGTGACTTTGGAGACAATGCTATAGCCGAGAGAGTGTGAGAGATGACTGGGTTCGATGAAGTCTTCGAAACAGGTGAAGGCGTACTTGAGGAAGGAGAAAGTCAGGCAGACATTCCAGGAAGAGGGCTCTGAGGGACTTCAAGCTGGATTCAACAATTTAATTCACAGGGAAATTTGTACCTTCGCGTTTTCTTAACCAGGCTGGAGTGGGAAAAGAATGAAGAGGTAGAGAGAACTGTCTTTATTCCCAAACAGGGCGTATTAGCCCAGGTTGACTAGAGGACCACATCCAAGGACATTCATTTAGTATAAGAAAGAGCTTTATGTCAAAGGGTGATGATAAATTAAGAAAATATTCCAGATCAAGTCTATAAATCGGATCTGAGCCCATAAATCCAACACTAGTCCACAAATCCCTCTTCAGATTCAGGGAGCCACATGCGACGACGATGCGGAATGCAGGAACATCACCAGCCGTGGGTGCAAAGTCTGGTGAATCCAATGGCAGCGGAAGCATCACAGAGTTGTCACCTGTCACCGGTCTCAGTGTGGTCCCATGTGCTAGTCCCACCCCCAGGGAGGAAAGGGGCAGGGGCCCACCTCAGAGAGCCTTTTATCTTTGCTGCCCTCCAATCAAGCTGTGACCAGCTGACAGGCTAAACTCCGCCCACATGTTCCCACGGGAGCACAGCAAAACCTAACTCACACAGGGTCAGACTTACAGATTCGGGGATTAGGATTTCGATGTAACTTTTGGGGGTGGTAGGGAACAAAATTCAGTACATCACAGACTCTTACATAGTTACCTTAAGAAGAGATTTATTGAGATATAACTCATATGCCCTCTATTTTGGTGGGACATTTAAATTATATGATATGTGAACTATTTAAAGTCATGAAATTCAACGCCTGTTCATGTATTTGCACACCTAGGTAACCATTACTATAATCAGTTTTAGACCATTTTCATCATCTGTAAAAGAAACCTATTCCCTTTGCCTATTACCCTCATACGATTACCACCACGCTCACTCTCATGCTCCATTCCTAAGGCACCACTAGTCTGTCTCTATAGATTACCTTGTAGATTTCTCTTCATTTCATTTGGGTAGGTACTTACGAGTGAAATAATTGGTTTAGATGACCATTCTGGAAGAAATAGTAGGGCTTTCTAGTCCCCTAAAGAGCTAATCTCTTCCAGCAGTGGGGCTGGGCCTCCTACTCCCACCACCAGAGAGCAGTGATGCCCAAAAAACAAACAAAAAAAAAAAAAAAAGAAAGAAAAGAGCTAATTTCAGGAAACCACAGGACAGTTCTACTCTCTCTTATAGCGTCTTTATGAGTTGGCTTTGACTCAGTGGCAACACATTTTTTGAGATGGTAGCTCTATGTCTCACATTTTGAGGAACCGCCACTGTTTTTTTGTTTGTTTGCTTGTTCGTTTGTTTTTGTGGCATCACTGCCCTGGTGGGAGCAGGAAGCCCAGCCTTGCTTCTGGAGAGCTGTTGCTGGATTTGAACAGTCAACTCTTTGGGCTGCAGTCCCGCACACAACCACTACACCACCAGGGCTCAGCCCTCGCCACTGTTTCCACAGTGGCTGCACCCTTTGAAACTCCCACTAGCAGTGTGTAAGGACTCTGATTTCTCCACATTCTTACCAACACTCATAGTTTGAGATGAGAGAAAGGTTTGACTTGGTATTCACAGCTTAAATACTATATTTTTCTTTAGTTTCCCAACTCCTAGTCAAATATGGCAACTCTGATGCTTATCAGGCAACGTGTGAGGGCAAAGACACTCTGGTCTCCAGGGCTTGAAGTGAGTCAACAAGGAAACAGATTCTACCTATTGCCAAAGCAAGCACTGTCTTTATGGAAATTGGGCCCAAGCAAGTTCTGTTACATGGAACACACTGAGTGATAAAATTTAAAAAGTGGAGGGCGGAGCCCCGGTGGCGTAGTGGTTGTGCGCGGGACTGCGGCCCACTGGGACGGAGGTTCAGTTCCAGCAGTGGGGCTGGGCCTCCTACTCCCACCACCAGAGAGCAGTGATGCCCCCCCCCAAAAAAATAATTATCATTTATATTTTTTATTAAAAATCATTTTATTGGGAGTTTTGTTTTCTTTTTAAGATTTTTTCTATGTTTCAATTTATTTTAAAATGCTTTTCTGGGGCTGAGCCCCAGTGGCGTAGTGGTTGAGTGCGGGACTATGGCCCACTAGGCTGGCGGTTCAAATCCAGCAGTAGCTCTCAAGGAGCAAGGGTGGGCTACCTACTCCCATCAGAGGGCAGTGCTGCCCCCCCCCGCAAAAATAAATAATAAATAAAATGTTTTTCTGAAAAAAATTTAAAAATAAGATGTTTTTCTGTATATGAAATCCAGGATAGGTAACACTATAGAGACAGTAACTAGTTTAATGGTTCCTTGGAGGCATGGTGGGGGAGATTGAGAGGAAATGGGGAGCTAATAATGATGATTACAAGAATGTTCTAAAAGTGATTGTGGTAATGATTGTAGAACCCTCCTTACTATGACTGAGCTGTTGGATTGTCTAACATATGAATTACTTGCCAATCAAACTGTTTGGGGTGGGAAAGAATAGAATCAATGTCAATTAAGTTATACATGTTGAAATTACTTTTTAAAAAAAGAAAGGAAGAATACCTGTTAGCATGTCAAGCATGATTAGAAACAGGTTCTGATAATAGGGTTTAGCTGTATATGCACACAAGCATTGGTGTGTGTGTGTATGTATGTGTACATGTCTGTATGTGTGTGTGTGTACACATCTGTGTGTGTGTATATAAACACACACCTATTTGGGAGGAGGAAGCGGCAGTAGAATGAAAGTGCTCCTGGTCACCATTCTCTCCTCCACTGCTGAATTCTAAGGAGCCGAGAAAGGGCTCACCACATGAGAAGAGACCTCAGAGACACTGAAGTCTTTGAATGATGGTGCTGGCAAAGAATACTGAAAGTCCGGCGGCCAGCCAGCCAGCCAGCCGATGAACCAACAAATCTGTCTGGGGAAAGTACAGTCAACCTTCTCAGTGGAAGGGAAGATGGTCAGATTTTGCCTCGCACACTTTGCACAGGTTCTCAGGACAGAGCAGCCCTGGAAAAGAACATGCTTCGAAAAGCAGGGGGGCAGCTCCCGAGCAGAGACCCTGGGAGAGAGAGATAAATACAGTGGCTGTCTTCCTCTCCTTTCTCTTCACCCACTTGTTTCCTCTAGTCTGCTTATCACTGCCCAAAGCAGGGCAGATCTCTCTGCCCACAGCACAGATTATTTTGTGGACTTATCTATAAAGAATCCTGTCTACCTGATTTTGTTATCAGATAGGAGGCAAAGGCATACTTTCTGAGTACTGAGCTGGCCTACACTTTTAATGAACACCCGAATTAACCACCTGTTAAACTGGACACACCATTTTTGGGCCAGTCGCCAACATGCCAAGCATGTTTGCACGGGCAGCAGTTCCTCTCACAGTAGAGAGGAGCGACTGGTGTCAGCTGTCAACAGCACGGCGAATCCCCTGGTGGACCGGAACCAAATTCTCAGAGCAGTGGTTCTAGATCGTATCAGAGGCTGCAGGAAGTCATGCTAGTGAGCACCTTCCTGGAATTCTGCTCCATCGGGCCACGGAAATTCCTCCTCCTTTTAGGTGCAGAGCACGTTCGTCTTCTAAGAACAGATGATCTGCTCAACGCAGCGTGCTGGCCTGTCTTCCACGCTACCCATGAGCTCTCAGTGACTGTCAAGTTCCCTTCTGCTCCTGGTGACCATGTGCGCTTCAGAGAACTGTGTTTCCCGGGGTTCCAACACCCCGTCTCCTCTTTCATGGCACCTTTGGGTGGGCACGAACCTCCACACTTCCCGTTAGCAGTCAGGCATGTCAGCAGTTTGTGCCACCCAGTGTGCAGGAAAATCCTTAGGGTGTGTCCCTTGCTGCTTTAAAAAACTCCTCCCCCCCCCCCCCCCCCGGCTGCTTTAAGACATGTTTGCTGCTTTCCGACTCTCAATATTTCACAGCAAAGCCATGGACAACAGGGAAAAACCAAAAGGTAACAGGGAAATCCTGGTTCAGAGTAGGCTGAGATGAGGACGAATCACCTTTCTGTCTAGTCCTTTAACGAATGCCATTATTAACCACCTGTTAAACTGGATACATGGTTTTCAGGCTGATAGCCAACATGCCAAGCCATTTTAAATTTGACTGGGTAGAGATTTATTCCTTCAAAATTGCTACCTTGATAAATGTTTTCACTTTAGTCCATAGATGGAGTGTGTCCAAAGTCATTTGCATATTGCACTGAGAGAGTCAAGCTCAGAGATGCTTAATCACATCTAACCTTTATCCCATTAAGTAGATTAAAAGTCTAAGACGTTGGCCGGCCCCCTGTACGGCTGGTCTGTTAGATGTGTATTTTCAATTGCAGCTTGCAAAAAGTCATCTATTACATCAGTTTTAAAATAGTATTTATTCAGAACCCATATTGAGCTTATGCCTGGTTCAATTGTGCCAAGCCAGGAAATAATACTACAGTGAAGGCTCTGAATTCATAAATATATTTCTGTTAGGGAAAAGGGCCCAAAGAGCCATCCAATGTAAATTTCTCCTTGGCTACTGAATGGGTTACTCTTTCAAGCACTTGAGAAATTGGCAAGACTTCTGGTTCTGTGCCAATAGTGTCCTTATATGCAATCTTCTAAAAGGCCACATGTAAGAAAGAAGACAGAGCTTTCTTATTTGGGTGAGGCCCTCCACAGGATGAAGGTTGGAAATTCAGAGGGAACTCTAAGCATTGTGATAGCTAGTGGCGTTCATCTCTTTACAGGCAGGTACTGTGCTTGGGAAGATACTCTAATGGTGCATGATGCACGTGCCACCGTATTTTGGGGCAGGGTAGAGTTTTCTCTACTTGTGCTACTAAGAGTGAAGGAGATGAAGGAAATCTACATTGGGTATACAGTGATCTTTACCAACCACTTCTCTGGGATACAAGTGAAAAGCCTTGATTTGGCCAGAGCGTTGTAAAGACCTTTGGAAAGGTGCCTTGACACCATAGCTGCACCTCACGCATAAGCACAGTGTGAAGAGGGTACAGGACTGCACAGGGCTTTGTTCTGCTGTCCATGGAGTTGCTATGATTAGAAGCCACTTCATGGTGCTTAACAACAACAATTTCTGTGCTTGAAATGCTCTCCTCACGGATGATTTAAAACCACCCCATGCGACTTCACTGGTTAAAGAATTGGGAAGAGATGCCCAGAAACCCCCTAACAGATAGCATGTCTACCACACAGATCTAAAGGTTATTCGTTGTCACTTGAGGGCATTTTTAAGCACAGTAGCATGAAGCATTGCTCAAAGCTTCCTTTTAGTAGTTGATCCATTTCTCCTAGCCACACATGGCGCCAGTGTGTGTTGTTGGGTGTCATCGTCTGTTCTGACTCATAGCTGCCCGGTGACCCAACAGTCCAACAGAAGGAAACACCGCCCCGTCCTATGTCATCATCTCAATCATGTCACATCCGAGTCCATTTTTGCAACCACTGTGTCAATGCCTTTTGTTGTGGGTCTTCCTCTTTCTCCATGCTCCTTTACTTTACCAAACGCTGTGCATAGAAACCCCTCAACACAAACAAACAAAACCTCCCTGCCATCCTATTCCTTCCTGCTCGGAATAATAGTGGCCCGTGGGATCAAAGTCATGCCTGAGACCAGATCAACCCTTGGCATGTGCGTTTTCCAGTTACACACACCAATTACCAGCTTTTCTTTAAAAAGTAAACATATTGTGCTAGTAGGTTGCAACCAAGAATCACAGAGATTGGAAGAGGAAAACAAGCCAAAAGGAGTCCCCTTGTTAAAATCAAGCAAAAATGCATAAATCAGGCAGGCGTCCAGGTAAATCTTAACCTTCTCTCCAGAAAACAGTTGGGAGATCTGGTTAGCTGGAGATCAATCTTTACAAATCATCAACAAACAACACAGAAGGGGGGAAAAAATCAATACAAACATTCTTCTGAAATGCTCAAGACTTTTCAGCGATCTCCCCACTACTTTCATTTAACATGAATTGTGGCTGGAAGGAATCAGAAGTGATTTGTTCATAGAGATAAGCAGCTGGGCCAAAGCCGCCCATCTAACAAACTCTTAACCCTGCCCCTTCCTTCTTGTTATCTTGCTGAGGCCCCCAGTTCAATCCTCCTTATCTGTTCCTGGGAGGGCAGCCTGGTTTTTGCTCCTTTCTTCTGGATTTTAATCGCTTCTTTCCTAATCCCACTTTCATATGACTGTAAGAATTACTTCTTGAACAGACCTCCTACCGTGTCCATGAAAACCTCGCTCAGACTTGCCACGCTGATGACCCACCATGTCCACCCTGCACACTGACCCTCCAACCCAACGCAGGACACTTGTCTTCTCGCCTGCTGCTTCCCATCCTCCTGGGACCCTTGTGCTCTTTTCTTCGCCTGAAAAAGTCTTATATTTCCTCAGTGCCACCAGGAAGCCTTCTTGAAATTCTTTAGACTAGTAGGAGTTCCATCTTTGTACATGCTTAACACTTTTTTTTTGGGGGGGGGGGGTGCATCACTGCCCTCAGGTGGTGGGAGTCGGAGGCCCAGCCTTTGCTCCGTGGAGCTGGAATTGAACCTCCATCCCAGTGGGCCGCAGTCCCGCACACAACCGCGACGCCACCGAGGCGCAGCCCTGCTTAACACTTTTAATGCCACCTTTATTAACTATATATGTATAGTTAATAACTTTATATTATATATATAAAACACTTTATAACTATGACAACTTATAAGCTGTGAGTTCTTGCAGCTTACATTACTATTACCTCGTACTTTGTAGGCACTTGGCATATTATTAGAATGAATGACCCCAGGAAGCATCAAATGAAGGATAGCAGATAGGCTATAAGCACTGCTTATGTACTAAGCACTTCATATGAATCATTCTACTTATTCCTGTTCAGAACCCCATAATGTTGGTATGATGACTACAACTTACCACAAGGAACCCAGTACTTGGCACTAAGTCAGTCCTAAAGGTAGCACAGGAAATAGGGGAAGAGCCAGAATCTGACCCAGGCTTTCTGAGCCTTGAGCCTGTTGTTAACTCCTGCACGACTTCCCTAAACTGAATAGCATCACTCTGCTCCAGCTATTAAGCAATTCCATTTATGTTGGCTGAGATTAACCAGTTCTTTTGGAAGTCATGGGAGGGGGCACTTTATGAGCATTCTAGCCAGAGTTTTCTAGTTAGGCTCTTCTTTGAGCTTGGAAGGAAGGAGACCTGCCTAATTCCATCTCTGAGGCATCTGGGTGTAGGGCAGAAATGTATTATTCATCCTCTGGGAAAAAACGCTGGGGAAGCTCAAATCTGTGTTTCCAGGGTGAGGCTTTAAGATTTAAAGAGCTAGTCTTCATTAGAGCATTTCCTGACTGAGTAAATATTAAACTGAAGTTCAACTACGCCTTAGGTTAGCGAGTCACGACTTGAGACTTTGCCTTCTGTGTGTCTTCCCAGCTTCTTCAGAGGGTGAGATCAGAGGCAAGGAGTTGGGTGAGGAACAGAGGCAAGACCAGAATGCAGTCTAAAGAGCAGGGATACCTCAGGAACGCTGGTCTGACAGAGGCTGGATCACGGTGGGTTGCAGATCTGTCGCTAAACCCCAAACACACACTCTCCCCTTCCAACAGGTTAAATATTAATTGGCAGCACCATTCCTCCCGTGGAGTGTTTATCAGACTTTGTTTAAGTCACTTTGAAGCGCGCCTGCTGAAAAGACTAGCTTAAGGCAAGAAAAATCCTCTTTATGTGTAAGAGACCAGATATTCCACAGTCACGAAATCAAGGCTGTAGTTTTATGGGCTGGGGGGCTGGATGGCCATGTCATTGGACTTTCATAGGCTTTCTCATTTTACCTGAAACAATCGTTTTATTTGGTGGTGGGGGGGGAGAATCTCATTTCCTTTTTTCTAAAATGTTACTTTGGAATAGAAAACATTTGCCATTTCAATCAAATGAGAGTTTTGTCTGGGGGTGGAGGGAGAGAGGGAAGATGTGGAGCTGTCAGAACCTTTGAAGGGGTCCTGTGACCGCAGCTTGAGGATAGGGCGGTGTGCAAGGAGGGCTCCAGGCAGGAGGAACATGAAGAATGCAAGGTCCAGCAAAGACCTCCTCTAGCCTTCCCTCTCTTCTCGTAGGCCTCAAACCACAGTTGCCAAGATCCCAGGGGCTGCTCACTGGATAAGAGGATTGCTCCACTGGAGACTCTCTGGGTCTTTGTGCACTACCCCTGGAGTTGACTGCTCTTTTCCGTATTATTTCCACAACAGGTGTGTTCTAGTGTCAAACAACTGGCATTTTCTGGACCCACCGTGTGGCGGTCATGTACTCGTGTATCAATTGCATGATTGGGAGTAGAGGCGTGGAGCCTAGCCTGTCAATCTGGAGATAGCCAATGAGACCTCTGTGTGGGCATGGCTTTCTCTGAGAATTCTGGGGAATCTCGTGGTATTTCCCATTGAAAGTGAGAGACTATAGACTCACTTGCTTGGAGATGTGCTACTGACAAGACACGATGGCAGCATCGACCCTGAGTCCCAGGAACTGGAGGAGCCAGAGGGAAAGCCACACAAGCTTACCCTGATGGAACCAGACCGCTGAAGCCAGAGAAGCCACAGAGAGACCCCTGCCAGTGCTGAGAGGCTTCTGCCACAATGGAGACTGCTGATGGACCCTGAGCCCTACAAATGAGGAGCCACGGGGAGACCCCTGCCAGTGCCGGGATGCTTCTACTGCTGCTGGATACACAAGACTCTGCACCCACTGACCTAGGATTGTCCTAGGGACATTGCACACGCTTCATGAGTCAAAAAAGAGACTTTATAGACTGGTATGAGACATATGAGCTAATATCGGACTTAGGATCTTGGACTGGACTGTGTTAGGAAGCTTTCTCAAGGTTCCATTCTTCTTGTATATAAACATTTCCCTTACAGCCATATGTGTGTTTATGAACTTGTTTCTCTAGTCTACCTGGATTAACACACACTGTTTTTCTCAATACTTCACATCTATGCAGTTCTCCCTTTATTGCTTCTGGCCTCACCTGTCTATCTGGGTAAATGTACTGCGTGACTGGGGGCAAGCATGCAGATGAAGACGCCAAGGGGTCCGTTGGTTCATTTGACCATTCTTCTGGGTATAAAACCATTCCTTTCCGCAGGAGAGAGGGAATCCCGTAACCATCCAGAAAGAAGAGCGGCCAGAAGAGCAGGTGTGAGGAGTGGTAGAGACCGCCGAGGCGCCAGTGGTCACTACACTGAGACCCTGAGAGAACAAGGCAGCACTGAGAGTAGGAGGCAGAGTCCCAAGCTTCCTGGCCTCTGGAACATGCAGAGGACAAGGGACCATGAGGCTAGGAGGCGTCAGGGAGACATGGCTGCCAACATGGCAGAGAAGAGACAAGTCCCAAGAACTGGAGAGCAGATGACAAAGCAGAGATAAGATCTAAGCCCAGCAAAAAACAAGCAACTTGTCCACCCTGTCCACATAGATGGGAAATGGACAACCCCCCACCCCCCCGAGGAAGCTTCCTTTCAATTGACTGGCTGCACACGGACGATCTCATTGTGGATGTCACTACATTATATTGGATCTCATCACAAAGGAGATTGCTGTCTTTACTGCCAAACCACTAAGAAGATGGACCCAGCCAACACACCACAAAAGCTTACCTATCACAAGTATTGTGTGACTTGGAAGTTATACGATCACCACGTTAGATACAGAAAAGAAGCACATGGGACAGTCACCCGTCTAGCTGGGGACCATACTGTCACTTTTGTCCTGAGGGGCTGCTGCATATAAACATTGGCTCCATGAGTTCTGGCCCTGTGTGGTCATTGTCTGGTCTCCAAGTGCTGTATCAGCCCTGACCGACATCATGCACTGGCTGGGCTAGTCTGCTTACCCACAAGCTCCCTTCCCTTCCTTCCTCCCTGTCTGCCTTCCAGACACTTCCAGCCCTGTCTACCCCAACTCAGCCATCAGCATCTCCTCCCCAGGCTTTCCAGTTCCTCTTCCTGCCACTGCCTGCATCCTCGTTGCCACCATGGAAGGAGCCAATGCCCATCATAGGCTGGGTACCTAGGACAATGGGGCAGCTGCCTGGCTGGGGCATCCCAATCAGTGACTCTGGTGGTGCCCGAGGCAAACTCACCAGGACAGGCAGCAACCAATGGGTGCCCTGACACTTTGCTCTGTCATCCCCCTCTCCCCACCAAACTGGGCTGAATCAGGACCCAGGCTAGGCAAAGACAGATCATATATTTGTACTTAGCAAAATCCATTCACTCCGTCCAGTTCTCAGATGCAGTTTCTGACCTCCACTATAACTTTGTGGGATCACGGACATATGGTTCTAAGGCCCTCGGGTGTCGTTCAAACGGACATGAAGCAATTCATTCCTGTATTGTATGACAAGGTGATCTTCCTGGCATGACTCTAGGAGAGCAGAGATTCCATGCCCCACTGAGTCACTGGCTGCTACATTCTGAGTAACTGACTCAACCACCCCAGGCTTTACTTGAGGAATAAGATGGGCATGAGGAAATAAGAATGCCAAGGACAGACATAAACCGGAGGAACAGAGGAGAGACGAAGGACACTATCCGCAGAAGATTAGAGGAAACCATGAATAACCTCTTTTTGTCAGGCATATTTCACAATCAGAAAGGTAAACATACTTGCCTGTATGAATTCTTCCTTTAGACACAGCTTCCATGGAGACAAGTGAGATTTTAGTTCCTCAAGAGAAGACTATTAAGGTTTTATTTCTCAATGAAAGATTTTATTAACATTTCTTAGTTCTAAGAGATAAACATGCCTTGTCATTCCTTTTTTCACATGTGCAATATAAGGATTCCGCTTAGAAGTCATAGCAGCTAATGAGATATGCCCTGTCTTTTTTCACTAATGCAAGCATGTCTCTTCGTACTTACTTCCTTTGTCTAATGGGATTTTGCAAAAGTGATTGCAGGGACTGATGATTTTGGAGACGTGAACTTCAGCAATGCTCAGCACACACTCAGAGATAACTAGCAGTGACCCAAGGAGTCCTGGGAGATCCAGTGGTTACGTGTTGGGCTGCTAACCATACGGTCCACAGTTCAGAACCACTAACAAAGGTAGAGAAATGAGGTTTCCTAGTCCCATATAGAGTTACCGTCTCAGAGATCCACGAAGCAGCTCTTCTTGGCAGCGTAGGGTCACTAGGCGTCCAAGTCAACTCAACAGCATGAGTGTGTGAGTAGCACCCTAACACAATAAGACAGATATACTTAAAACCTAGCTTGGTTAGAGCTCTGATGTGTGTGGCGGTGGGGTGGGGGTGGGGGGCACACAGGATTCTACGAGACCATGCAGCAATAGAGGTGGGAAGGGGAAGAACTTGTCGGGAAGGTTTCCTGGAGGCAGCAATGTCTTACCATAGACTAAAAGAAGTGTGAAGAGTTATTGTGTCTCCCAAATCAAATAATTCTTAACATTGAGAATGTGAGTTTTATTGAATTTTATAGAGATATTCTTCAGACACATGAAAAGCAAGCATAAAGCCATGCTGTCTGTCCCACTGACCTTGAGGTGTGAAGAAGGGAAGCTTTAGGAGAGATTCACAGCACTTTTGGAGTGACACATAGAGAGGGATTAAGGCAGGCACTTGAGTGGTGACTATGTCCATAAAATCCCACTAGGGAGGGAGGAGACTGGAAGAATATTCACCAGGATGCTTCAAATGGGGATTAGCGATGGATGGTGGTATTTCCAGGGATTTTTCACCTCCTTACCTCGAACTTGCTTCACAACAATGAGTCCTGTAGTGGACATGTTTTGGTTTTGCCTCTTCAGCATCCACTTCCTGGCATGCCCAACGCTCTTCAGCCAAAGGACGGGTGCAGGATACGAGCTAAGCTGGCAGGTCTCTCTCCTGGGACTCAGCAAGAACAGAAGGCAATGGGGCTTCCTACACAACACTACGGCAACATCCTGAAGGGGCGGGCTGCCTATCGGTCCAGAGTTCAGGAGCTCCAAGCTGCCCGCGCTTCTACCCTGTCCACAGCTTGAACCTTTCTCGTGTGCTTAACAGTCTCTGAGTACGTTATTCCCTCTGACGAATCCCCTGTCGTTCAGGTTAGTAAAGTTGGCTTCTTTGCTGGCAGTCAAAGAATTCTGATTGCTATATATGTAATATCTTTAAATTAAGAAGGAGAGATCTTCCGGTAGAATAGATTCCAGGACTGACTAGCAGTACATGAGAGGATTAAAAGCATGTGCTCTGTGTTTAAAGTGTGTGTGTGTGTGTGTGTGTGTGTGTGTGTGTGTGTGAGGGGGGGGGCGGGGAGCGCGAAATTACAACACCAGTTCCAGGGCCAATTCCGGTCCAACCACTGAACCAGCTGTGTGGTCTTCAGCAAATGTCTTATCCGAGGTCTCAGCTTTCTTCTCATATGGAATGATGAAATACCTCCTGGATTACTGGGAGATTAAGCAGTAAAGTGTATGTAAATGGCTCCAAACAGTGCCTGGCAGATAAGCACTTTTTCCCTATTCTTATTGTGTGGCTAGGTATTGAATATAACGAAGCTCTGGTAAGTGGGTCCTTTGGGGGGGGGGGGGAGCTCGGCCAAGGGAGCGCATTGCCTCTATTTTAGGACATGAGCCACAGTTTCTATTCCTCTCTGACTGTATTTTGCATGGAGGCAGTGCTGACTCGGTGGTGGAAGTGTTGCCTAGGAGATCCCGATTCCGTTCCTGGCCAAGGTACCACAAGCACAGTTACCCCCCTCCCCCTTCAAAAGAGGCACAGGGCTACAGGATTCAACAGGTTTCAATAGAACTTCCAAACTAAGATGCACTAGGAAGAAAGGCCTGGCGATCTAATGCTAAAAATCTGATAGGGGAAATCTTATGATTCACAACATTTCGGCATCCCAACCCACCATGGAGATAGTACAGTACAGCACCCATGACACACAAATGTTCCTCTGGTTCCTTGAGGCTTCTTCACCCTCCAATGTCATGACCCCACCCAGTCCTACCTTTTAGTTCTGGCTAGACTGAAGGGTGTACACTAGTACAGATAAGAGCTCACAGCACATGGAATCCAGGTCAGATAAACTCCCTAGGAAGAAAAGTGGGAGGAGTGATTCCAGGAGGGGAGGGGCGGGGAGTGTGAGAAGAGGAGGGAGTGGAAGGGGGAACCAATTGCAACGATCCACACATACACCCCCTCCCACCCCACCCCAGGAGGATGAACAACAGAAACCATGGGGAAGGGAGACAATGGTTAAGATAGTAAAATAATAATAATTTACAGCTTATCAAGGAGTCACAGGGGGCAGGGGGGATAAAGAGGAGCTGGTACCAAGGACTCAAATAGAAAGTAAATGTTTAGAAAATAAGAGTCAATGCATAGAGAGGACCGTGTGGCCAGCCTCACTATGAGATAAAACATTACTCGCTGACCCAAGGCCCTGTGCGGGACAACACTGGAGACACAGGGTCAGGACTGCACCCGGTCTGATCCCACCACACTGCGTGCAGCAGAGCAGTGGGAGAGCAGAGCACGGAGATCCCCAAGGAGTGCCAAGGATAGGCTTTGGGGCCACGGGGTGGCACCTCATCAGACTTGACCAGAGCACAGTCCTTGAGGTCAACAAACAGACCTTGAACTATTTACAGGTTTTTCTTTTTTTACCAATATTTTAATTTTTTAAACTTACTTTGATCTTTTTTCTGGACATTGATTTTTGTTGTTATTGTCATCATTTTGTTTTCTTTTGTTACTTTGTCTTGTTATGTCTTGTTTTTTGTGCATCTTACTATCTCTACAGGTCTATCTAGATAAGATAGGCTGGATGAACTGTCTGGAGAAGAAAACAATGGGATTGATGGGTTTCAGGGGGACATGGAAGAGGGGGAGTTG
>PVJH01038501.1:0-17113 GCA_004026705.1 Nesogale talazaci | reverse complement strand
ATACGATGTTAATAAAAGGCCCTCAGGGATCCCTGACCGATTCACTGGGTCCAAATCTGGCACCACGGCCTCCCTGGCCATCTCGGGGCTGCAGGCTGAAGATGAGGCTGACTATCACTGCATGTCCTATGCTGGAAGTAATACTTACCACAGTGCTCTGGGCTCATGGGGAAGTGACACCAAAACCTCTCTGAGCTCACAGGCCCCTCCTGCTCTGAAGGACTTTCCTCAGACTCCAACCAGGACAGCTTTCCCTTCCCCTTGTCTCAGCTCCTTTCTCTTCAATCATAAAGTCACATCAAGCAAGCCAAGAGGAGCATGCCTGCTGCTGCCTCCATCCTGAGGAGCCCTGGTGTGTCAGAGGAGGAGTGAGCCTGGGGGGTGGTCACGGGAGAGCACTCCTGATGGGGATCACCAACCTCTGTCCTGAGCACCTCAGGCTTGACTCCCATCTCCAGGTTTTCAACTGGTGCCCAAATTCGTTAGCCATCAACGTCACTCAGGAACGCCAGAGAGCATACAAACTCCACATACCCTCCCAGGTGACTTTTGTGGGGTAAGAAGAATCTCTGCTTTTACATGTGTGCTGTGACTCCTGAATTACACTCTGCTACCTCTCCACATCAGGAAGGAGGTCTGGTTGCATCATCATTCTATCACAAGCTGCCATCTCAGCGCCTGACCTGTCCAGGGGGTAAGACCGCATTCCCCACTCCCATCAATAGCTTCCATCTCTCAAACACCCAGGACAGTTCTATGCTGTCCCCAGTGGTTAATAAGAGTAGGCTTTGAACCCAGGGAGCCAAGTTGGGTTTTGTTGGTGGTGCTGGTGTTGTTGCTAAGGTTTGTGGTCAATATCACGAACACAGAGATGAGTAGACAGCTAGTCTCCCACACTTCTCAGTTCCCACAAGTCTCAGGATGACATTCCATTCCTGGCTCCCAGTTGGGTCAAAGCCAAAGCCTAAGGAATTCATCAGCAGGTCTGAGGGTAAATGACCAGTCCTTCTACATGTGTAAACAGATACCGTCTTGGAAATGCAGGGGGTCGCTGTGCGTCAGACGTGACACAATGCCAGTGAGTTTCCGTTTAGAAGACTGCCATCTCCCCGCCTGTGCAGAGCAGCCAGGACTCACGCTTTTCTCAGGGCATTGTCTCTCCCCTTCATGTCTGCATCCAGCACAGTCTCTCCATTCGATGTCCTAGGTGGGTTCTTCTTCGGCACATCTGATGGTGAAGCAACAGCTCCTGGG
Source organism: Nesogale talazaci (assembly GCA_004026705.1). NCBI lineage: Eukaryota > Metazoa > Chordata > Mammalia > Afrosoricida > Tenrecidae > Nesogale > Nesogale talazaci. Next base: position 15,859 of record PVJH01038501.1, on the reverse strand, counting down.
AAAAGATCTTAAGGAGTTGCTGAGGGAATGAGGACAAATTTCCCCTTGTCTTGGATCTACACCCGATGTGCTCATGGGCAGACTGCAGGGACAGGATTGGTGCTACAGCTCAGAGACCGTCCACTCCTACCTCTGAGCCCATGTCCTGGCACCAGCCCTGTGCTGCCTTGTCTCCGTGTGAGGAGGGCCTTTTCCAACCAGGCTACTAGATCCGATGAGGGGACGCTCTGCCTGGTGCAAGGGGTTGACACATTGCATTGAAAAGCACACAGTTGTAAATTCAAGTGCACCCAGAGTAGTCTCAGAAGAAAGTCGACAAATTACATCTGAGCAATCAATCATTGAAACCCAATGGAGCCAGTGCTCCTCTGACAGGCAGGGTCTGAATGAGTGAGCATCAGCTGCATGGGCACCGGGGGCAAGGTGTGTCTGACCCCATGTCTTAGGCAACACCAATCTCATCAAATTGTTTGAGTGATTCCGGTGAGTTTCTCTTTGGATTTACATCATATATATATATATATATATATATATATGTAGACACACATACACACATACATATATGCTCTTGAGATAGGGTGAACAATTTAATTTGCTGTCATTTCACCTGATTCTACGGTTTGAATTTGACAGTGCACTAATCCAGAGATAGATGATAATAGCTAGCTGGGCAGCTGATATATGAATGGGAGGAGGAGGAGATGGATGGATAGATGGTGGAGGATGGGCAGGTGGACAGAAAGAGTGATACATTGATAGATGTGTTGACACATGGCTTCCATCAAGTTGCTCTGAGTCATGGAGACAGCATGAATAATTGTGCAGTTCTTCTTCATGTCACGAGTCAGCTCAAGCTTCATTTTCGGAGTCCTGTGCTGACCCGTCTGATCCAGGCCCTCAGCGCTCCGTCATTTCCATGAACACAGCATGCAAAGGGCGTTTCCACACTAGAGCATGCTGAGGAGTCGGGGTCATCCCCTTTGGCTTTGGGTGGCTCATTGTTGGTAGAAGCTTTCCAGATGTTTCTTCTCAAAGCTCTGCTTAAAGCTGTCCACCCTCCGTGGGCCAGTTGGTGAGTGATTTGTGAGTGCCATAGCCTCCAGCGTCACGGGAGCCCACAAGCCACCATAGCAGGACACACGGGCTGGGGGTGTTGATGTTATCTGCAAGCTCCATAGCAACCAGCCTGTGGCAGTCAGCTCATCTAGTGTCAGTGTGAGGAGTGAGGGTGTGGGGGTGGAATCTAGACTGTCAATTTGGAGATAGCCAATCAGATTGCAGTGTGGGCATGACTTTCTCCTGAGAATTCTGGGAAATCCAGCCATATTTCTCCCACTGAGGTGAGAGACTCTCTACTCAGTCCCTTGTAGAGGCTCTGCTGACAAGAAAGACACAAAGCCGACTTCCTGTAAGATATCCTGGAGGAAAAGCTATATGAACGTACATTGATGGAACCAGTCTCTGAAGCCAGGAAAGCCTCGTGCAGACTCTTGTCAGGGCTGGAATGTTTGAGAAGCCAGAGAGAGACCCTTGCCAGCACTGAGATGCTTATAACACCACTGGATCCTAAGAATTTCTTACCCACTGGCCTGTGATTGTCGTGCATTTGACGTTATTGCATGTGCCTTCGGAATGTGAAGAAGACTTTATAGGCTGGTATCAGACATATGGACTGACATCAGATTCCTGGGCTTGGAAGGGACTGGGCTGAGATGATTTCTCAAAGTTTCGTTTCTCTGGTATATAGACATCTCATATATATATATGTATGTATGTATGTATGTATGTATGCATGTTTATTAATTTCTTCGGTAGTCTACCCGGACTAACACATTACAACCCATGCTTCCCTGGTCTGCCCATTTGGGGCTTCAAAGAGGGCATGGAATTGCATAAGGACAAGCAGTGTTTACCCCAAAGGGTCTCAGAAGCAATTAATACTTCGGGGTGAGCTGGGCTGTGAACTCAGGAGGCAGCTGGGATGGCTACACCATGGCCTGCATTTCTGTTCTCCATCCCGGCCTCATCGTCCCAGAAGCCTTTAGGCTAAGTTCCATAAGGGCCCCCACCCCGCCCCTTTACCTCAGTTTAGTCACAGCCTCAGGAAGGACTTCTTGGGAAGGAGCCCGTGAAGCCTTGAATCTCCTTTCTCAGTTCTCCTAGAGGGTCTCTGGTCCCCTGTGAGCTGCTACAACGTGCTTGACTGTCAGTGCCCGTGGGGGCAGATGGCAGTCCCACCTGCTCAGGACACAGTCCTCAGAAAGACCAAGCTCATTGGCATTAGCAGAAGCCAGGCCAGAGCCTCAGGCTGGTAAGGAAGTTCTGCTGATAGTCTCCAATCTGCAGGGATCTCTCATCAAGTCTCCATCTCCCAATCAGGAGACAGGCCAGTTCATGGATGGACAGGCCCAGGCTCAGGATGAAGCCAACTGTTAGTGTGCCATGAATCACTGCAGAGTGAGCAGCTGGCAGTGAGCACAGTGACACAGAGGGCAGCAAAGTGGGGTAGAAACCTGCTGCCCAATTTCACGTCAGGCTCATCAGTCATCGTGCAGCTGGAGGTCAAGGTCTCAGTGGCCAGCATTCTCTGGGCTGTAGGTTCTCCTCCCAGCATTCTCAGTGTATACCCCAGAAACGTGGGTGATGAAGGGAATGCCTGCAGAGTAGAAAGTCTTTGGTTTCAGCTTACACAGATGACCCTCAAAGAATGACCTCCAAGGTCTCTGCCCGGACTCCCTACAGAGAGCAGGTCAACTGGTCACCCACAATACAACTAATGACAGGGGACAGCTTTGGACAAGTCATCAGACCTGCTTCTCTATGGGTCGTATTCAGCCGACTACAATGCATAGCTGAGTATTAGAGCAGAGCATGGGGAACCCATTCATTTGTCCATGAAGACACACTGCCCTGAGTTCTGAGACTGAGAAAGATGCTGGCGAGGCACAAAGCAGGAGCCAGGGTCTTGGGTGCTACCATAGGATTGCAGTCTGAGGGGACATCTCAGGAGGGGGACTTGAGTGGAGGCTCCTTCATGTCCCACCCACACTGTCCTGCAGCTGCTGAAAAGACAGACACCATGCAGCATAACCTCTTCAGTCAGACTGGACCTCTCATTATCCCTCTGAAGGTTTAGGTCAGCATGTTGACATCACAGAAAGCATTTGTCTTTTCACATCGCTTTCCTCTGCCCTGCTATGAGGGCTGGGTTCAATGTGCAGTCACCTCTCCCCGGCTCCTCGCACTGACCTGATCCTCTGAAGGGGGAGTCTCTGTGCATGTGAGTCGAAGGAGACACAGTCCACAGATGGAAATGCAGCGATGGAAAGAAGCAGCAGGGAGGGGTTGGAAGAGGAAATCACGCCTCAGACGGAGGGGAAGACACAGGCTGGGAACCTGACAGTGGGAGAGAGAAGACGCAGGGGAATGACCTTTCTCCAGCTGCTCTGTGACTTTACTGTCCTTGGACACAACTCCAAGACAACTAGGTTTGGGGTCAGGGTGGACCTTTCTGGGAGGGTCAGGTGTTCCCACCTCCGCCCCCAGGGGACAGCAAGCACCTGGATTTGGAAAGGGTCTTACACTTTCTCTTCACCTGTAGGAGGCTCCTTCAAGAGTCTGCCAAGGTTGTGCATTCTGACTTGCAGAGAGTGCGGGGGACAGAGAAGAGCTGCCTCTGTGTGCTTTCCAGTTAGTGCATCTTTATGAGCAGAGAAAGCCTCATCTTTCTCTTTTGGTGCAACTGCTGGTTTTCAACTGTTAACCTTCAAGTTTGCAGCTCAACATTTAACCCCCGGTCACACCAGGGTCCCCATAGGACTTCTTTCTCCCAGGTCATTTCAAACAGGATAAATTCACAAGTCTGTTGTCCCCACTAGTCCCATCTCTGCAGAGCCCAAGACCAATCTGAGACCCATTCACAGACCACTGCAGAGGTGGAGACACAACTGAGATCTGCCTTGAGAAGACCTTGAGAGGAAACATGTGTTCTCAACCTTCCTCCTGTTCCTATGACGTGTGGGATTTTTCCTACTTAGATTAGAGTCTTCCATGTAACCTGACCCCTACTGAGTGGGAGTGTCTTCAGTTTTCCACACAGCTGGTAGGAGGGAATGTGGAAAAACCACGATCTCATGGATGAAGGATAGAGACTGTAGGTTACTGACACTGCCCGCTGCTCCCCCCACCTAGACTCAGACTCAAAGCAGAGAGAGGACATCTTCAGAATGGGACCCTATTGAACTCCTCATACACCCGGGGCTAGTTGAACTTCTCAGTCATCCTCATCCTCTATCCTCTTCCCCAGGAATCCAATTTTATATCCACTGGACCATTCAAAGTATGTCACTGTTCAATACACTTTAAACAAAACTTCTGTCTTCTGCTTTTGTATTTTGTACATTCTATTGTCGTGTGAAGTTTAGTGGTGTGTACCAAATGTTATTTATTCCTTCTTCCACTGCTTTTCCTGTCTTTTTTTTTTTAAGGCATCACTGCCCTGGTGCTGGGAGTGGGAGGCCCAGCCTTTGCTCCTGGGAGCCGGAATTGAACCTCCATCCCAGTGGGCCGTAGTGCTTTTCCTGTCTGACTGCTATTGTTTCAACTTGTAGATGAACGTAAACCCAAACATGCTGCCATCAAGTCCACTTAAACCCATATCAACCCTATAAGGCACACGAGAATGTCCCGGTACGGTTCACACTGCCAGTCTTTACAGAAAGAGCAAACCGCATCTTTCCCTTTAGAAGAAGCTGGGGGTTTCAAAGTGCTGCCCTTGTGATTAGCAGCTTTGACTTTTCCCTCCACACCACCAGGTACCGTTTTGTGATCACGCTGGGTCTGCACGTATCTGCCTGTGCACTGCTCCCAGTTTCTGACCCTTACACAGCAAGCAGAGACACTGCAGAGTCATATGGGGTTTCTAGTCCCATGCTTGGTAGAACATCCCACTGATTTCCAAAGTGGGAAAGAGCCTTTTAAAATGGACACTGTCCTTTCCTCAGTTGCCATGCTACCCAGAACACAAGGATCTCCATAAGGTGAGGAAGGTGGGTGAGGAAAGGAAGGAAGCCCATTTGCATGGAGGCTCCTCCCTCACCCCAGTGGGGCAGAGGATAAGAGACATAAGAGGGGATGGACCTCAAATGCCCTGACAGGACACAGCACTCCTGAGTGTCTCCACCATGGTCTGGACTCCACTCCTCCTCTCCATCCTCACTCACGCAGCAGGTGAGGGAACCAAGGGAAAGGACTGGCAGGTCCCCTGGGTTGACACTGGTCCCTCCTCCTCAGCCTCATATGCAGCCAGATCTGGATTCCATCCTGTGTTTTTCTCTCTTCACAGGTTCATGGGCCCAGTCTGCCCTGAATCAACCTCCCTCAGCCTCTGGGACTCTGGGACAGCAGGTCACCATCTCCTGCTCTGGAAGCAGCAACGACATTGGGAGATATGACCATGTCTCCTGGTACCAACAGTTCCCAGGCAAAGCCCCCAAACGTCTCATATACGAGGTTAATAAAAGACCCTCAGGGATCCCTGACCGATTTGCTGGCTCCAAATCCGGCACCACGGCCTCCCTGACCATCTCGGGGCTCCAGGCTGAAGACGAGGCCGACTATTACTGCATGGCCTATACTACAAGTAGTACTTACCACAGTGCTCTGGGCTCATGGGGAAGTGACACCAAAACCTCTCTGAGCTCACAGGGGCCCTCCTGCTCTGAAGGGCTTTCCTTTGACCCCAACTAATAGAGGTTTGACTTCTCCTTATCCCAGCTCCTTTCTCTTTCATCATAAAGTCACAAGAAACAAGCCAACAGCAGTATGAGTGCTATTGCCTCCATCCCAAGGAGCCCTGGTGTGGCAGAGGAGGAGTGAGCCTGAGGGGGTGGCCATGGGGGAGCACTCCTGATGAAGATCACGAAGCCTCTATCCTGATTACCTGTGAGTTGGCTCCCATCTCCAGGCTTGCAACTGGTGGGCAAATCCATTAACCATCAATGCGACTCAGGAACTCCAGAGAACATACAAACTCCACGTCCCCTCCCAGGTGACTTTTGTGGGGTAAGGAGTGTCTCTGCTTTTGCAGGAGTGTGGTGCCTCCTGAATTACACTCTGTACCTCTTCTCATCAGGACGGATGTGCTTGCATCATGGTTCCTTCACAGGCTGCCATTTCAGGGCGCAGTTCAAAACCCCCAGCCTGTCTGAGGGGAAAGACCGGCTACCCACTCCCATCAGTAGTGTGAGTGTCTAACACTCACAGGAGTTCTCCCCTGTGCCCAGGAGCTGATCACAGTAAGCATTGACCCATGGCGACAAGGTAGTTTTTCTTGTTGTTGCTGTTTGTGGTCAACATCAGGAGCAGAGAGATGAGTGGACAACTCCTCTCCCACAAGTCTCAGTTCCCACAAGTCTCAGGACGACACTCATTTCTGGCTCCCAGGTGGATCACAGCCATCGCCTAAGCACGACACCAGAAGGCCTGAAGAGAAGTGACCAGTCCTTCTGCACATGTAAACAGATACCCTCTTGAAAATGTACAGGGGTCGCTGTGACACAATGCCAGTGAGTTTCTGTTTAGAAGACTGCCATCCCCCGCCTGTGCAGAGGAGCTTGGACTCACGCTTTTCTCAGAGAGCTGTCTCTCTCCTTCACGTGTGCATCCACCACAATCTCTCCATTGGACGTCCTGGGTGGGTCCTCCTTCTGCACATCTGATGGAGAAGCAACAGCTCCTGGGAAAAGATCTGAAGGAGTTGCTGAGGGATTGAGGACCAAGTGCCCCTTGTCTTGGATCTACACCCGATGGGCTGGTGGGCAGACTGCAGGGACAGGATTGGTGCGACAGCTCAGAGAGTGTCCACTCCCACCACTGAGCCTGTGTATGAGGACCAGCCCTCTGCTGTCCTGTCTCCCTGTGAGGAGGGCCTTTTCCAACCAGGATCCTTGTTTCCACAAGAGGATGCTCTGCCTGGTGCAAGGGGCTGACACATTTCGTTGAAAACCACAGAGTTGGAAATTCGAGTGCACCCAGAGCAGCCTCAGAAGAAAGTCTGAGAATTTCCCTCTGAACAATCAACCGTTGAAGCCCAATGGAGCCAGGGCTCCTCTGCCAGGCAGGGTCTGCACGAATGACCATCAGCTGCATGGGCACCGGGGGCAAGGTGTCTCTGACCCCATAGCTTAGGCAGTATCACTTTCATGTAGTTTTTCAGGTGATCTCAGGGAGTTTCCATTTGGATTTACATTTAATCATATGTAAATATGCACATGTATATACATACACATGTATATATGCTATTGAGATAGGATGAACAATTTAATTTGCTGTCATTTCACCTAATTCTATGGCTTGAATTTGACAGTGCACTAGTCCATAGATAGATGATAATAGCTAGCTGGGGAGCTGATATATGAATGGGAGGAGGAGGAGATGGAAGGATAGATGGTGGAGGACGGGCAGTGGACAGAAAGAGCGATACATTGATAGATACACTGACACATGGCTTCCATCAAGTTGCTTTGAGTCATAGAGACACAGCATGAATAATTGTGCAGCTCTTCTTCATACCTCTAGTAGGTTAAAGCTTCATTTTTGGAATCCTGTGCTGACCCGTCTGATCCAGTCCCTCAGCACTCCGTCACTTCCATGAACATAGCATGCAAAGGGCGTTTCCACACTAGAGCATGCTGAGGAGTCGGGGTCATCCCCTTTGGCTTTGGATGGCTCATTGTTGGTAGAAGCTTTCCAGATGTTTCTTCTGAAAGCTCTGCTTAAAGCTGTCCACCCTCCGTGAGCCAGTTGGTGAGGGATTTGTGAGTGCCATAGCCTCCAGCATCACGGGAGCCCACAAGCCACCATAGTAGGACACACGGGCTGGGGGGATTGATGTTATCTGCAAGCTCCATAGCAAGCAGCCTGTGGCAGTCAGCTCATCTAGTGTCAGTGTGAGGAGTGAGGGTGTGGGGGTGGAGTGTAGACCTCAATTTGGAGATAGTCAATGAGACAGCTGTGTGGGCATGGTTTTCTCCTGAGAATTCTGAGAAGTCCAGCTGTATTTCTTCCTTGGAGATGATAGACTCTCTACTCAGTCCCTTGGAGAGACTCTGATGACAAGAAAGACACAAGACTGACTTCCTATGAGACATCCTTGAGGAGAAGCCATATGGACTTACGCTGATGGAACCAGTCTCTCAAGCCAGAAAAGCCTCATCCATACTCATGCCACTGCTGGAACGTTTGAGAAGCCAGAGAGAGACCCCTGCCAGCACTGAGATGCTTATAACACCACTGGATCCTAAGACTTTCTTACCCACTGGCCTGTGATTCGCCTGCATTTCATATTACTGCATGTGCCTTGGGAATGTGAAGAAGACTTTACAGGTTCGTATCAGACATATGGACTATCATCAGATTCCTGGGCTTCGCCGGGACTGGGCTGTGATGCTTTCTCAATGTTTCATTTCTCTTGTATGTAGACATCTCATATGTATATGAATAATCTCATATGTATATGAATATATATGCATGTTTATTTTTTTCACTAGTCTACCCTGACTAACACACTACAATCGATCCTTCCCTGGTCTGCTCATTTGGGTCTTCAAAGCGGGCATGGAATTGCATGAGGACAAGCAGTGTTTACCCCAAAGGGCCTCAGAAGCAATTAATACTTGGGGGTGAGCTGAGCTGTGAACTCAGGAGGCAGCTGGGCTGGCTATACCATGGCCTGCATTTCTGTTCTCCATCCCTGCCTCACCGTCCCAGAAGCCTTTAGGCTAAGCTCCATAAGCGTCCCCACCCCGCCCCCTTTACCTCAGTTTAGTCACAGCCTCAGGAAGGACTTCTTGGGAAGGAGCCCATGAGGCCTTAAATCTCCTTTCTCGGTTCTCCTGGAAGGTCTCTGGTCTCCTGTGAGCTGCTACAACGTGCTTGAGTGTCGGTGCCCGTGGGGGCAGATGGCAGTGTTACCTGCTCAGGACACAGTCCTCAGAAAGACCAAGCTCATTGGCATTAGCAGAAGCCAGGCCAGAGCCCCAGGCTGGTAAGGAAGTTCTGCTGATAGTAGCCACTCTGCAGGGATCCCTCACCAAGTCTCGTCTCCCAGTCAGGAGACAGGCCACTTGACCCAGGGGCAGGCCCAGGCTCTGTCTGAGGCCAACTGTTACTGTGCCATGAGTCACTGCAGAGCGAGCAGCTGGCAGTGAGCACAGGGACACAGAGGGCAGCAAAGTGGGGTACAAACTTGTTACCCAACTTCACGTCATGCTCATCGGTCAGCGTGCATCTGGAGGTCAAGGTCTCAGTACCCAGCATTGTTTGGGGTGTATGTTCTCCTCCCAGCATGCTCAGTGTACACTGCAGAAACGTGGGTGATGAAAGGAATGCCTGCAGAGTACAAGATCTGGATTCGGCCTACACAGATGACCCTCAACGAACGACATCCAAAAGCCTCTGCCCAGACTCCCTACAGAGAGCAAGTCAACTGGTCACCCACAGTACAACTGATGACAGGGGGCAGCTTTGGGCAAGTCATGAGACCTGCTTCTCCATGGGCCGTATTCAGTCCACTTCACTGCATAGCTGAATTTTGTAGCAGAGCATGGGGAAGCCATTCATTTGTCCATGGAGACACACTGCCTGAGAAAGATGCTGCTGAGGCACAAAGGAGGAGTCAGGTTCTTCTGTACTTCCAGAGGTTTGCACTCTGATGGGAAATCTCAGCAGGGGGGCTGTGAGTGGAGGCTTGTTCATGTCCCACCCACACTGTCCTGCAGCTGCTGAAAAGACAGACACCATGCAGCATAACCTCTTCAGTCACACTGGACCTCTCATTATCCCTCTGAAGGTTTAGGTCGGCATTTCCAGGTTCCAAAAAGCATTTGTCTTTTCCCATTGCTCTCCTCTGCCCTGCTATGAGGGCTGGGTTCAATTTGCAGTCACCTCTCCCCGGCTCCTCACACTCACCTGATCCTCTGAAAGGGGAGCCTCTGCCCATGAGTGTGGAAGGAGACACAGTCCACAGATGGAAATGCACTGATGGAAAGAAGCAGCAGGAGGTGGGGTGGGCGTTAGAAGGGGAAATCACGTGTCCCATGGAGGGGCAAACACAGGCTGGGAAAACAGACAGCAGGAGGGAGAAGAAGCAGAGCGGTGGCCTTTCTCCAGCTTCTCTGTGACTTTTCTGTCCTTGGAGACAGCTACAAGACAACTAGGTTTGGGGTCAGGGTGGACCTTCCAGGGAGGGTCAGGTGTTCCCACCTCCGCCCCCAGGGGGCAGCAAGCACCTTGATTTGGGGAAGGGCCTGATCATCTTTCTCTTGACCTGTAGGAGGTCCCTTCAAAAGAGTCTGCCAAGGTTGTGCATTCTGACTTGCAGAGAGTGCGGGGGACAGAGAAGAGCTGGCCCTGTGTGCTTTCCAGTTAGCACATCTTTATGAGCAGAGAATGCCTCATCTTTCTCTTTGGGTGCAACTGCTGATTTTCAGCCACTAACCTTCAGGAAAGATGCTCCACATTTCCCCCCTTCACCACCAGGGTCTCCATCACACTTCTTTGTCCCAAGTCATTCCACACAGGATAAGTTCACAAGTCCTTGATCCCCAAGATTTCCTTCTCTGTAGAGCCCAAGACCCATCTCAGACCCAGTCAACGCCACTGCAGAGGGGGAGACAGGACTGGGGATCTGCCCTGAGAAGAACCTCAGAGGAATCGTGTGGTCTCAACCCTCCTCCTGTTCCTATGTCAAGTATGGAATTTTCCCTACTCAGATTAGAGTCTTCTACAACACCTGATCCATATTGAGTGGGGGTGGCTTCAGCTCTCCTCACAGCTGGCAAGAGGGAACATGGGAAAAACCAAGATCATATGGTTGACGGTCAGAGACTGGGGGTGCTCACAGTGCCGTCTGACCTCTCACACCCTAGACTCAGACTCAAAGCAGAGAGAGGGAGTCCAGAGAAGGGGACACTATTGAATTCCTCAAACACCCTGGGCTAGTTGAACTTCTGAATCATCCTCAAGCTCTATCCCCTTCCCCAAGATTCCAATTTTATATACACAGGCCACTCAAAGCAATTCATGATTCAATGACACTTTAAACAAAATTCCTTCTTCTGCTTTAATATTTCGTGTTTTCTATTGTTGTGTGATGTGTAGTGTGTCCAAAGTTCACTTATTCTTCTTCCACTTGCTTTTCCTGTCTTACTGCTATTGTTTCCACTTCTACATGAACATAAAACCGAAACATCCTGTCATCAAGTCCACATAAATTCATATCCACCCTATAAGCCACAATGGAATTTCCGCTATGGTTTCCACGCTTCAAGTCTTGGCAGAAATAGAAAGCCTTGTCTCTCCCTTGAGAAGCAGCTGGTGGTGTCGAATTACTGACCTTGTGATTAGCAGCCTTGACTTTACCCTCCACATCACCTAACGACTCTTTGTGATGACGCTGGGTGTGCATGTGTCTGCCTGGGCACTGCTCCCTGTTTCTAAAGGACGTTAGACAGCAAGCAGAGACACTGCAGAGTCACATGGGGTTTCTAGTCCCACTTGTTTGGTGAAACATCCACTGATTTCCAAAGTGGGAAAGAGCCTTTTAAAATGGACACTGCAACATGGTCAGCTGCCATGCTACCCAGAACACAGGGATCTCCACAGGGAGGTTATGAGGGGGGGAAGGTGGGTGGAGAGAGGAAGGAAGCTCATTTGCATGGAGGCTCCTCCCTCACCCCAGTGGACAGAGAAGAGACATAAGAGGAACAGGACCTGGATTGCCCTGACAGGACCCGGCCCTCCTGAATGTCTCCACCATGGTCTGGACTCCACTCCTCCTCGCCATCCTCACTTACGGAGCAGGTGAGAGAACCATGGGAAAGACTCTGTCCCTCCTCCTCAGTCTCAAATGCAGCCAGTTCTGATTCCATCCTGTGTTTTTCCCTCTTCACAGGGTCCTGGGCCCAGTCTGCCCTGAATCAGCCTCCTTCAGCCTCTGGGACTCTGGGACAGCAGGTCACCATCTCCTGCTCTGGAAGCAGCAATGACATTGGGAGTTATGACTATGTCTCCTGGTACCAACAGCTCCCAGGCAAAGCCCCCAAACCTCTGATATACGAGGTTCATAAAAGGCCCTCAGGGATCCCTGACCGATTCGCTGGCTCCAAATCCGGCACCACGGCCTCCCTGACCATCTCGGGGCTGCAGGCTGAGGACGAGGCTGACTATCACTGCATGTCCTATACTACAAGTAGTACTTAGCACAGTGCTCTGGACTCATGGGGAAGTGACACCAAAATCTCTCTGAGCTCACAGGCCCCTCCTGCTCTGAAGGGCTTTCCTCAGACTCCAACCAGGACAGCTTTCCCTTCCCCTTGTCTCAGCTCCTTTCTCTTCAATCATAAAGTCACATCACACAAGCGAAGAGGAGCATGCCTGCTGCTGCCTCCATCCTGAGGAGCCCTGCTGTGTCAGAGGAGGAGTCAGCCTGGGGGTGGCCATAGGGGAGCACTCCTGATGGGGATCACCAACCTCTGTCCTGAGCACCTGTGGGTTGACTCCCATCTCTAGGCTTTCAGCTGGTGGCCAAATTCATTAGCCATCAACGCCACTCAGAGTCTCCAGAGAACATACAAACTCCACATCCGCTCCCACATGACTTTTGTGGGGTAAGAAGAATCTCTGCTTTTGCAGGTGTGCTGTGGCTCCTGAATTACACTCTGCTACCTCTCCACATCAGGAAGGAGCTCTAGTTGTGTTCTGGTTCCATCACAGGCTGCCATCTCAAGGGCGGCAGTTCAACCCCCCGGCCTATCTTCAGGGGAAAGACCAGGCTCCCCACCCCATCAGTAGCTTCAGCCTCTGAAATACCCAAGGCAGTTCTACCCTGCTCCCAATGCATGATCAGAGCAGACTTTGACACCAAGTCAGCAAGGTGGTTTTTGTTGATGTTGTTGATGTTTGTGGTCAACATCAAGAACACAGAGATGAGTAGACAACTCTTCTCCCACAATTCTCAGTTCCCACAGGTCTCAGGACGACATTCCCTTCCTGGCTCCCAGTGGAATCACAGCCAAAGTCTGAGCAATTCAAAGTCTGAGCTCTGAGGGGAGATGACCAGGCCTTCTGCACGTGTAAGCAGATACCGTCTTGGGAATGCACAGGGGTCACTGTGAGTCAGCCTTGACACAAGGCCAGTGAGTTTCCGTTTAGAAGACTGCTATCCCCTGCCTGTGCAGAGCAGCCTGGACTCACTCTCAGGGAACTGTCTCTCCCCTTCATCTCTGCATCCAGCACAGTCTCTCTATTGGACATCCTGGGTGAGTCCTTCTTCTGCACATCTGATGGTGAAGCAACAGCTCCTGGGAAAAGATCTGAAGGAGTTGCTGAGGGAATGAGGACCAAGTGCCCCTTCTCTTGGACCTGCACCCGATGTGCTCGTGGGCAGACTGCAGGGACAGGATTGGTGCTACATCTCAGACTGTCCATTCTCACCACTGAGCCCGTGTCCTGGGACCAGCCCTGTGCTGCCCTATCTCCCTGTGAGGAAGGCCTTTTCCAACCAGCCTCATTGGTCTGACAAGAGGACACTCTGCCTGGTGCAAAGGACTGGCACATTTGGTTGAAAACCACAGTCGGAAATTTGAGTTCACCCAGAGCAGCCTCAGAAGAAAGTCTGAAAATTTACCTCTGAACAATCAACCGCTGAAACCCAGTGGATCCAGTGTTCCTCTGACAGGAGTGTCTGAATGAGTGACCGTCAGCTCCATGGGCACCCGGGGCAAGGTGTCTCTGAACCCATGTCTTAGGCAGCACCAACTCATTTAATTGTTCAGTGATCCCAGGGAGTTACAATTTGGACTTACACTTAATCATATATATATTTGTAGATATATATGCTCTTGGGGCATATATATAATATATATAAATTTAATTTGCTATCATTTCACCTAATTCTACTGTTTGAATCTGACAATGCACTAGTTCGTAGAGAGATGGTAATATCTAGCTGTGCTGCTGATGTATGAGTAGAAGGAGGAGGAGATGGGTGGAAAGATGGTGGAGGATGGACATGTGGGCAGAAAGAGTGATACATTGATAGATACATTACCACATGGCTTCCATCAAGTTGCTCTGAGTCATGGAGACACTGAGTGAGTAGATGTGCAGCAACCACTAATAGATTCAAGCTTCATTTTTGGACTGCCGTGCTCACCCGTCTGATCCATTCCCTCAGTGCTCCTTCATTTCTAGAATCCAGCATCTTAATGGTGCAGCCAATCAGGAGCACGATGAAGTCTGGGTCATCCCATTTGGCTTTGGCTGGCTCTTTGTTGGTAGAAGCTTACCAAAGTTTCTTCTGAAAACTCTCTTTAAAGCTGTCCACCCTCCGTGGGTCAGGGGGAAACTGATTTGCTAGTGCCAAAGGTTCCAGCATCATGAGACCCACAAGCCATCCCTGAAGGTCACCCTGGCTGGGGGTGTTGAAGTTATCTACAAGTCCCATAGCAAACTGTGTGTGGCAGTCAGCTCATCTAGTGTAATTTGAGAATTAAGGAGTCCAGCCTGTCAATCTGGAGATAGCCAATGAGTCCTCTGTGTGGCATGGTTTTCTCCTGAGAATTCTGGGAAATCTGGCTGTATTTCTCCCTTGGAGGTGAGAGAATCACTCCTCACTCCATTGGTGAGACACCACTGATGAGATTCAAGGCTTACTCCCTGGGAGACAGTGCAATGAGGAGACACAGGCAGCATGCTGATAGACCCTGAGCCCTGATAACGGGAGACCCCAGACAAGGCTGAGATGCTTCAACCACCACTGGATGTAAAAGACTCTGTGTCCACTGGGGAAACACAGGCTGGAAAACCAGACAGCAGAGAGAGAAGAAGCAGAGCGATGACTTTTCTCCAGCTTCTCTCATGGCTTTGCTGTCCTTGGAGTCAACTCCAAGATAACTAGTTTGGGGTCAGGGGGGACCTTTCTGGGAAGGTCAGGTGTTCCCACCTCCACCCCCAGGGGGCAGCAAGCACCTTGATTTGGGGAGGGCCTGGGTCTTTCTCTTGACCTGGAGAAGGGCTCTGCAAAAGCGTTCTGCCAAGGTTGTCCATTCTGACCTGCAGAGAGTGCATGGACAGACAGGAGCTGCCTCTGTGGGTTTCCAAGACATAAATCTTTATGACAAGACAAAGCCTCATCTTTCTCCTTTGCTGCAGCTAGTGGTTTCCAAGAGCTAACTCCGCATTTCAACTTTTAACCCATTTCACTACCAGGCCTCCCATGGGACTTCTTTCTCCCAGGTCATTCCACACAGAATAAACTCACAAGCCTGTTATCCCCAACAGTCACTTCTCTGTAGAGCCCATGACCAATCTCAGACCCAGTCACCGATCACTGCAGAGGGGAGACAGGACTGGGGATCTGCCCTGAGAAGAATGTGAGAGGAAGCGAGTGGTCTCAACCCTCCTCCTTTTCCTATGACAGGTATGGGAATTTCCCTACTCAGGTTGGAGTCTTCCACACCCCCTGATCCATACTGGGTAGGGGTGTCTTCAGTTCTCCTCACAGCTGGCAAGAGGGAAAAAGGGAAAAAAAAAAAAGATCGTATGGATGAAGGCCAGAGGTTGTGTCAACATTGCCCTCTGGTCTCTCACCCCCTAGACTCAGACTCAGAGCGGAGAGAGGGAGTCTTCATAATGGGACACTATTGAACTCCTCAAAACACCCTGGGCTAGTTGAACATCCTCATCCTCTATCTGCTTCCGCAAGATTACAATTTTAGATTCACTGGGCCACTCAAAGTAATTCACGATTCAATTGCACTTTATACAAAACTTCCTTCTTCTGCTTTAATATTTGGTA
>PVJH01038500.1:0-17136 GCA_004026705.1 Nesogale talazaci | reverse complement strand
AAGGGGCTCACAGATCCCCCATTGCTTCTCTACACCCTCCCTGACTCCCCCCACCCCCCGCTGTGAAACACTGTGAAACTCTGCCAAACACCTTTTCCAGAAGTTGGTAAATGAGCAGCAGGTAAAAACACACCACAACGGTGCCCAACCAAAAAGAACCTAAAAAAAAAAAAATCAAAAAAAAAATCTGTTTCCCAACACAAATTTGGTTCCAGCAGAGTCTTTTGTGAGTGTGAAGAAAAATATGAATTATGGCTCTTGGCCGTACAAAGTCCTTACTTCACACTCACACACACACACACACACACACCACGGGGGTGGAGGGGGGGGGGAGAGTATGCATCTTTTTCCATTTTACTTGCTCACATGTTTCATTATATCCATGAGGCGACCATTGACATGTACCAGATCTTTTTTTGTGTGTGTGTGTGTGGGGGGGGGCATCACTGCCCTCTGGTAGGAGTAGGAGGCCCAGCCTTGCTCCTGGAGAGCTGCTGCTGGATTTGAACCGCCAGCCCAGTGGGCTGCAGTACCGCCCACAACCACTACGTCACCGGGGCTCAGCCCCCACGTACCGGATCTGGAACAACGGTTAGAAACCAAACCACACCACTGCCACCCAAACCCAGCAGCAACCAAATGACGCCAGATGAGGACGGGGCAGCATTTGAGAAAGACAAGATGCAAAGATGAGCATGCTCAGGTGCTGCCCATCGCTACCTTTCCAAGCTTCTTTGCCACCTGGGCACTATGTGAGAAACAGAAGCGAGGCCTCAGAAGAGGAACAGGGCATCATTAACGCAGCCAGAGCCCCATCTCAGTCCCAGCAATTACCCGGCCCGGGAGCCTGCAGGCTGCAGGCATTTTCATTACCTTGGGGGGAACGGGTCATTCACCTCTAGCCCCCATCTTGGGCTCAAACAAGCATTTCCCACACTCAGGCTTCCAGCTTCATTTAAATCAGTAATTGCTTTGATTTCAGTATGTAGGGAACAAGGGGACTTCATGACTAAGAATTACATTAGTCAATAAGTTTGCTACTGTTATGAATCATTAGCCAGCCCTCCTTTTTTGTCCTTCCACCCTGGTCTGAACCGGAGTGACAGATTTCTTGGTTTCCCTCCAGTGGGGCTCAGTGAGACCACCTGGTCCAGGGATAATTGGCATCTCGGGGAGGGGGGGGTGTCCCCAGAGGTGGGATGGAACCAGTGGGTACAAATGAGGAGTGTTGATCCTGCTCCCGGTCTCGAAGGAGGTCAAGGCTGGCACTGGAAGGAGCTGACTGCAAATTCCAGGCAGTCAATTACTGCCAGAGTTCCACTTTTCAGACGCTGAATCTCTGTGAGTGCCACCATGATTGTGACTCATAATGATCCTACAGGGGAGGAGGTGTACAACTGATCCTGGTTGGGGGTGGGGTGGTTTCCAAGGCTGTAAATCTTCACAGAAGATGGCCTCGCCTTTCTCCTATGAAGCAGTTGGTGAGTTTGAACCACTGACCCTTGGGTTAGCAGCTCAACACTTTACTTGCTGGGCTTCTGGAGCTCCTTTCTGGGAGCTCCAAAGTCTACTGCCATTGAATGGATTCCAACTCACAGAGGCCTTGTTGAGGGTTTCCGAGATGATAAATCTGTGACAGGTAGGCTTGTTGTGCCAAGAGGGCCAAAGAAGATAGGTTTGTTGTGACAGCATGGCCAATGAATTGAAGGGCGGAGATAGAAATGGCTCAGCGAGCCCTGCCCTGGTTCTTTTTGCTCTTGGATCTTCAGACCAGCCGGCTGCCTTGTTTGTCCTGTGTGGTGATCTGCAAGCGACATAACTCGTGGGACACCTAATCGTGGACTGGGTTGCTGTGAGTTGAGGTTCCTTCAAGCCCTGCTTTGCCACGCTCCTGGAATATACATCTCTTGAGCTGGGGACTGTTGGACTCTGTCATCTGGCTGACTGTTGGTGACCTGCTTTGCTGTCTGCTGCTTTTGGTTGGATAGCCTGCATTGCTCTACAGAGGACAGCTCGGCGGCCCTCAAGACTTGAAGGACTGCCAGTCTTCTAGCTGTCTCACCCAAGTGAGTTGCACTGAGTCATTTGTACTGCTTTATAGATTAGGTAACTGTTTATTTCTTATGTTAGGTATCTTTCTATCTATATAGATATATAGAGAGAATTATTAGTGTCCTGGTTTTGTTTCTCTAGAGAACCCTGTCTAACACAAAATCTTACCGGGAGCAAACAGACTCATCTCTCTTCCATTTATGAGCTCCAGACCCTGTGAAACAGGGAGAGAACGCGCTTTTCTCCCTAGAGGCGAGCTCAGTAGTGAGACATCGTAGCATTCCCTTAGGGATTTGGAGTCCAAATCCTGGACTGGGTTTGGTTTCCTTCCTTGCCTACTGGGAACTCTTCACCCCTTGTTTGGGTGAAGTGAATGAGCCCACACCTGGTTCTGCTCAGGAACAGGTCAAGGGGGAGGTGAAGGCCTTAGGCATGGGTGGGATGAACAGATAAACACATCACAGGAGATGCTTCTTAGGTGGGACAAAAATCCGCCAAGTGCTGATTATTTTTGATAAGCTTGTCCCAGGTTCCCATTAATAAGCTTAATAAGGACCCCCCCATCCCAGACGTGAGAGACCATGAGACAAATAGAAGTGTCCCTCCAAGATCATGAGTGTGCGCAGTCCTACACACAGGTACACAACAGGACAGCCTCGTTGTCAGGTGAGACCTCTCCATGGGAGGCGGGGGGCCTCCTGGCGCTAAGGCACAGGGGATGAGCCTATCCATTGTTCGTTGTGAAGCAGCTTTGAGACGAACAGCAGTTTATAAGTAAAGGCTGTCCCTGGGCGGCACAGAGAGTTAACACACGTGGCTGTCAACCGAAAGGGTGGTGGTTCAAGTACACACAGAAGGGACGTTGGGATGAAAAAGGCCTGGTGATTTGCCACTGAAGAAATCTGCCACTGAAAGCCCTATGGAGCACACGGGTACTTACACACCAACGGTATCCCAGGAGTCAAATGGACTCCATGGCAACGGGATGTGGGGCAGGGAAGGGAGGCCTGGGTGGTGCCGTGGTGGAATTCACACCTTTCATTGAGGAGGCCCTGCTTTGACTCCCAGCCAATATCCCTGGGGGATGGGCAGTGGGATTTCACACTGCTGTGTGGCTCAGCAGTTTGCTGGGGGTGCTTCCAGACCTCTCTGGACTAGGACTAGGGAGGAGGGAGGGGCCATCTGCTTCCCACAGCCAGCCAACAAAAACCCTATGTGGCCTGTGCCCCAACTGACCATTGTTTTGTTCCGTTGGGCATGGGGCTGCCCTGAGTCAGGCTGATTCGCTAGCAGCGACCACGACCACGACGATGACCACTACCACCACCACAACAACAACACAACAGAGGTATTGCCCAGCGGGTTTCAACTCACGGCGCCCCGTCCTACAACAGACAGAAACACGCATGGGGCCCTGGTGGGCCCCAAGCTCACCACCATCGGCAAGGGCAATGCTGATGTGGTGTTCATCCAGAGATAGAACTTCACCAACGACAGTCCTTGCATCTCCCCCCTGTCCTCGGGAGAGTTCACCAAGCACCGGTGCTCACTACCTAATCCGCCGGAGGGCTCCTCCAGGGAGCACCCCTTCCCTAGGCACATTCCCCACGGATGGAGGTGCTATAAGAGGAATGACAATAAAAATAGACACACCTGCTCCTCATTTTTCCAATATCCGGCATCTTATTTTTACGACAGCAAAACATCTACCACTGGGATCTCGCATGTATGAAGGAGGTACTTCTGGCCGTAACCAACACTGAGACGCAAGAGTCATGCCTGCCATATTGGTAAGAGTCATGGCTCAATGTGGCTGATCCATGATGCTCAGTGGCTTGGCAGTTACCTAGTGATGTCATGTTGCAGTCATGCAGTCATGAAGCCACCCTCACTTTGCGATCTGATGGGATCATTTCCCGCTTTCACGGTCACACTGATGCTTTGCACCATGGCCTGGTCTTTGGAACATAGCGCTGTCAATCAACGATGAGTGTGTGTAGTTTGTAGGGACCCTTCTCACAATCACCTGCTGGGACTGGAGGCATCCTGATAACCCCTAGACACAGAAGAACCTTCAAAATGACCAGAGAAGGCAGGGAAATAATCATAGGAGCTAGGGCAATCAGGCAGGAAAGAGTTAATGTCTTCTCCCCTGGCCTTCACTTAGGGAATTTGAATTCTTGATCAAGCGATTTGTCAGGATTGTTGTGTATTTACTATAATTACAGAACATCAAATGTGCATTGACGTAATTACCATAAATATGTGTAAAGACATTATAACGTGTAATTATGTCATATAATTCTTTAATAAAGCATGCAGGAGAAAAATTGCTCTGCACATGCTCAGTGCACATCTTTCTCTGACTATTTCTAGAAAGGTTTTTCTATTTCCTCCTCTTCTCCCCACCCCCACCCCTGCATCCTTTTCTTCAAAATTACGGAGATAGTATCTCTCTCCCCTTGAGGATTAACATGCAAGTGTGTGTGTGTGAGTGAGCACACATGTACACACACCACACACACACACACACACACACACACACACACACACACACACACCCCTCTGAAAGAAAGACATTTTCTGTAACCCTGGTGGAAGTGCCCTGGCCGTGGTGTGAACCGCACACCAGTCTTGTAGTCCACATTTCCACTGTCGGTGGTGACTCACCCTGAGATCTAACACCCCCCTTCACCCCTCTCTCCACTTCTCTCACCTGTAATGGACTGCGGTGACCTCTGACCCTGCGCAGAGAGGATGTGTGGGTGGACAGGTCATGGCTGGGAGCTCCTGGGAGAACGGCGCTTGGGGAAACAGTTGACATAATTCTGAAGCTGGGGAACCTCTGAAGATTTGCTAGAGATATAGCTCTGCCTGGGCACTTGAGCAGAGGACCGGCGTGCGAGCGTGTCTTGGGAAGAACCATCCTCTGAGGTTCTGTTGGATTTGTGGTCTTCATCGATTAGATTTGAGGTCAAGATCTTCATTTTTCACACCCCCTCACCTCTTTTCACCCCCTCACCCCTTTTATCCCGCAGGCAGTGCATGACAAGGCCTCGATAAAAATAGCGTGAAGTCAGATGCTCTTAGAATTCAGAGTTAAGTTTCACGAGGAAGGATGTTCTGCTGACTGGAGAGTGCCTTCACTTTAGAGGATAAAGTCCAGATAGGAAGTATGGCAGGAAAGACGGACAGATTTCACTAGTGGCGAGGACAACAAGCCCCAAACCCGCTGCCCTCAGGTTGGTCCTGACCCTCGAGGACCATGTGAGACCATGTTAGAGTCTCCATGGCCGTCATCTTCATGGAAACGGGTCAGCAAGGTCTTTCTACCATGGTGTCCCTGGACTCTACTACAAGGTATAATGTTTATCTCAAAAACACCACCAATACCCTGCTATGCAAACAACCATCCAAGGAAATATTTGCAGCATCTACGACTGAAGGAGCAGTAATGCTTGATGCATAAAAAGCCTTAATCAACAATGAGAACAAAGTCTGAAGAGGAAGAAGGGCCACCATGCATCCAACAGTCACAGAATAAATTCAGACGACCAAGGACTGATCTCATCAAAAACAGAGACCCTAGTTTTCCAGCTAAATGTGGCCATCATGGTTAACCCCGTCTAAGATCTGGTGCTGGTGACAGTGAGAGGGTTAGAGCACAAACAGACATGATTTCTTAAGGCCAGTTGAGACAATCATTATCCAACACTTTGGCAGGTCGAGTACCTTTTGGCAGGTTAAATCTTCGAAGATCTTTTCCTTAGAAAAATTTAAACAGAACAAAAATAAATGTATCTAAGTTTTTCTGACATGTAATAGTGTGAGAAAAAGTGACTCCTGGGAATAACCAGTGTTCAACACAAGAGAGCTGGTTAAAGGAAGGATGACAGAATCAAAACCAAATGTATAGATGACATCTCAGTGACTCGACGAAGGGCACTCATGTGGGGAAAAGCCATACTTATAAGCTAATTAGAAGTGATTGGTTTATAATCAAATTATAAGCTAATATTCAAAATAGGAAACAATTAATAGATATCAAAGTCTGGAAAGATTTGGGTCAAGATTGCTGGCAGTCATATTTGAATGCACTTTTTAAAAAGTTGTTTTTGAATGTGGGTGAAGGCTGATAGGGCAGATCAGTCTTCCGTCGGGCAATTCACACACATTGCGTTTCATGTCTTTGATTGCAACCCCCACAATGTCACCTCGCTGATTTCACTTCTTCCCCGTGTTCATTCAGCCTTTTTCTTCGCCCTTTCTGCCTTTTAAGTTTTGTCTTTGGGCAAATGCTGCCCTTTTGATCTCACATGGTTGATCATTCTAAGATGTAAGGACTTCCCGAGTGCTGCTATTTCCCTGACAGACTTGTCTGCTTGGCTGGACCTTGGGCCATGGAGTGAGTACAGTTTGAGGTCTGCAGGGAGACTAAAGGGCCGAGGCTCTGGGTTTCCATGAGTCTCTATGTGACCCGGAAATCTGGCCTCTGTTATGATTTGGAGTTTTGTTCGCACTCTACCAAGGACCTTCTCATGTGATTCCTTTCAGAGTTAGACACTACCCAGCCCTTCTGGTCTAAGGGTCATGGAAGCTGAGATTCGCTTGATCTACTCGTCCACTGGACTGATGATTGCTAAGCATCTCCATTCCCCCCCGCCCCCATCATTCTTTGATCTCTATGGGAAAGACCAACAGTTACACCTCAGATGGCTAGGTACAAGTTTTAAGACCCTTGTCACTAACTCCCCACAGCAGCATTCCAACATTATCTTTGTGAACTATGTTATGCCGATTGTTCTTGGGCTTCCTTCCCCCCACAGGATGGTCCTGCACCTGTAGGGCCAGTGACACATTCCTTCATGGCGTTTGATAATGGCTAAGAAGTCTTCAGAACCACCTTCCCACCCCTGTATACACCATTACAGACATTAACAGATTTGCAGCAAAGGTAAAGACGTATGTCGAACTATCCTATCAAACTCATAATAATTCATGGGTCTGGTCCCATTCTCTTTCCCACACTTGTTTCGCTTGCATGCCTAGCGCTGTACTCACTTGCATTGTCATTACCTGTTGTCTCTAACTCTTACACTCCATCCAGGGTTTTCCTTTGCCTCCACTGTGCCTGGATGACCTCTTTCTTATTGTATATTACTTTCCCCTCCACCCAATTAGTTATTTATGCTCCCGTTCCCTCCCCGCCCTCGCCATCCTCACAGAATGGCCACTGGACTATTTTGCTGGACTTGTCTCACTCCACGTAAGCTCCTCCCGGTGCATCCCCAGGATGCGTGGTGTGGTTCACCCAGCCTGCCCTTTGGGCTGTCATGGAGAGTGCTGCGATGACACGTGTGCGCATGTCTCTACTGCCGTCACGGTACTTCTTTCTCTGGGATATATGCCAAGGAGAAAGATGGCCACATCAGATGCGATTTTCTATTTCCGGTCACATAAGGGGCACCATCTTGTTTTACATGGAGAGTATCCCGTTGTTCAAGCCTGTGAGAGCCCCTGTCTCTCCACACCCTTTCCAGTATTTCTTTTTCTATGTGTTTGAACTTTGCTCTTGATGCCGGGGGAAGGTGGCACCTTGTTATTTTATGCTTTATCAAAGTAGCTCAGGGTTGTATAGTGTATATATGACTCCGAATGGTGTGTGTGTGTGTGTGCGCGCGCACGCGCGTGCACACACACACACACACACACACACACTCTTTGTCTAAGGTCCTGATCCAAATTGGTTTTCATCATGTCACTCAAGAGTGAAATCGGGCTGGTTTTCATGCATGGCCACTTGGGATAGAGTTTATTTTCAACGTTTGGGCCTTTTGTTTTCATTGCTGTGCGTGTCCAGATACAGGGGATAAAAATATATCCTTATCGCACTCAGCCCCCTTGGCTAGTGGTTGTGCACGGGACTGCGGCCCACTGGGCTGGCGATTCAAATCCAGCAGCAGCTCTCCAGGAGCAAGGCTGGGCCTCCTACTCCCACCAGAGGGCAGTGATCCCCCCCTCCCCCAAAAAATACCCTCATCGGCAAATGTTAAGTGCTTGCATCCTTGGGGACTGTCTATTATGTATTTCACTCTGTTATTCAGATTTTAGAGGGTGCCCTGGACGCGGTTACATCCCTCTCCATACCTTCAGAAACCAGGCAGGATTGCCCTCATCTGTGAGATGGAAACACTAGAAGCTTCGACGGCAGTAGGAGCTTGAAATCACATGTTGAATTCATCACAGAGCTGCACTAAGAACTGCCTCGTGGCCATGGGGATCGCAGCTCCATCTACCGGTCTGCACAAGATGGGCGTCATCACAAGACCCAAGCACTTAGAAAATGAAAACCAGACTCCACTCCAGAATGTCAGAGACCAGCTCATGCCTGCTTTCAACGCGTGAGGCTTTCCTTTTCGGTGAAAAAGAGCCCAGCCAATGAAACGACCTACAGCATCACCTCCCAGGGCAGCCAATCGCATAGCTACCAGACAGACTCCTTGGAGAAGCCTGCGCCCTGGCAGATAATCAAGGGTGGGCAATCCACATACTCTCCGAGGCAGAGGCAGTAACTTGCCAGTTGTCCAGCTTGCAACACTGAGGTGGCAGAAAAGACTATTCAGCTGGGAAGTTGTGGAGCTAATCAGGCTGGAATCTCATTAGTGTCCATGAGTGCAGGCAGAGCACTGGAACACTCCAGAGGGAAATAGTTCAGACCAAAGCCAGCCATGAAGCATCTCGAGGTGAGTGTCCAGGTGCAATGGCCCCCCTCTCGCTCAGGGGAGGTCAGCTGTGGGGTTTGCTCACGGGCAGAGGTAGGGGAATGGGCAGAGCCAGGACAATGATTGAGCAGGCCAGCTAGCTGACTGCCTAAGATGATGCTTCAGTGACCGTGATTGAAGAGAACAGGAGCACACCCACTTGGACAATATATGAAATCAAAGCCAACATTCTAAGCCTTAGACTCCTCGGTACAGCACCTGAGGCCTGTTTGACCTCATCTCCTACTACCTTCTTCCCTGCCCATCCAGTTGTCGCCATTCCAATCCACCAGCCTTCCTGGGATGTCCTCTATATGCTGTGCCTTTAGACTTTTGCTTGTATCTTTGTTTATGGACTCCCTGCTCCATCTCCTGTCCTCTCAAGTCTGACTGTCTTAAAGCCCAGGACACCTCCTCCAGGAAGCTTTCCTCTAGGCCATCCACGAGGGCTGTTTGAGCATCTGTTCCATGAGGGGTGTGATAGTGAGATAATTTGATGTCAAGTTGGTGATAAATACAAATATAGGAGTGGCATCCAACCTGTCAATCGGCTCACAGCCCGATGGTACCTCCTGAAGGCTGGGTCTTTGCATAAGGAGGGCCTTGGAAGCCTCTCTCTGCCTTCCCTTTCCTGCTTGCTGGCCACCCTGTGAGCCCTCGGAGTCTAGCCATGCATCCATTGACTTTGGATCTGCACGGCTTTGTGCCCACCAGCCTGTGACCCTCCTGCATGTGACTATGAGTCTGAAGAGGGACTGAGGGACTTGAGTTGGGCTGGGCTGGTATGTTTTATTAGCATATAACTACTTCTTGATATAAAACTCTTTATGACACATAGAGGAGTGTCACTAGATTCGTTTCTCTACTCACACGGGGCTAACACCATGGGCACCGTGCTCATCCCCAGGGCCACAAGGACGAGTAAGCCACAGGCTCTCCCTGAGTCTGTCCCAGCACAGCTTCCAGGGCCCACTGCTGGAGACCCTGTGATAGTCCTGACTGCCGGCTGCTGGGAGGTCCACATAGCCGTTTCCATCCTTCTCTTATCACGGTGTCTCCCTGCCTGGCACAGTACTCCGAACAGAACAGATAGTCCAAAAACATTTGTTCAAATGGAATTAAGTTTGATGTCCTTGAAATGTGGTTTTCTGACTTTCTAAGTGACCCTCCCATGCAGCTGCTGCCAGGTGACTCAACCTGCTGTATGTTCAGCGCCAGCCCCTGGTCAGGGCTGTCACTGAATTCAGGTCCAGGGCTCCATGCTGAGACTCCAGGCCCACAGTGATGGTGTGGGGGACTTTAAGACATAGCTTAACCTCAGTCCACCAGCCTCAACACACACAGAGGAGGAAGCGGCCCCGGACAGCTAATTATAGTAGTACTTCCCCTGTGTCTGGCTCCCTCCGTGCTTTCTGGAGATTGGTTGAAGCCTTGAAACAAGTCTAGGCAGTAGACTTTATCTACCCACTGGTGTCAAGTGGATCTGGATCCATAATGGCCATATAGACAGAGTAGACCTGCCTCTTTTGGGCGCTAAATGCCGAGCACTTTAACCACCGCATCACCGGGGCTCCTCAATAGATGCCTGTTACTGAGCCCCTTTTACAAATGATAAAACTGACCCACAGAGAAGCGCTAAGAAAACAAAAAACAGAAGCCCTAAGTATTTAGTGACACAAACAGTTACATACTTGCTCAGCTGTTAACTGAAAGTCTGGCACTTTGAACCTGCCCAGAGGCCCCTCAGCAGAAAGGCCTGGTGATCTGCTTCACAAACACGAGGGTCACCATGAGTAAGAGCTCACGGGACTGTAACTGGGGTGGTTTACAATCAGATATACTCGAGTATCAGCCACCCTGGATATCAGCCAAGGCACCTCATGTTACCACACAAACTGCAAAAAATGTGCTGAAAAAGTCAGCTTATCCACAAGTGTATAGGGTAAACTTATACAGGACATTTCTATAGTGGGCACTGGGGAACTCTTGTGGAGGGCGTCTAACAGGAGATGGCCTTGACGGAGGGATGGGCTTGGGCAATCAGAGAAGAAAACAGCACACGAAACCCGAACCAAACATTTCACAGTTGTCCAGTTGACTCTGCCGCCTCTCAACTCGACAGGGCAGAGTAGAACTGCCCCTTGGGTTCACGAGGCGATCCTCTTGATGGCAGCTGGTTGGACCAGAATGGAAGGCTCCCGTTAGAGGCCAGGCGACCGGGGAGCTGGGCTTTCTCTTGTAAACCATGGACCAGTGTGAGAACGCTGAAAAGGAGGACAAAGGCAGGGCTTTAGGGAGATTCACAGGGCGGTAAGGAGTCCTGGTAGAGGAATGGCTACGATGTTTCCGTTGGTGACTTGAACCTACTACCGGATCCAGAGGAAAGACACGATTAGCCGTCCCTGAAAGGATGTCAAACCAGACATTCATATCGGACAGTTCTACTTGGCCGTCTCTGGTCACTCTGAGTCAGAATCAACACAGCAGCACACGACAGCAGCAACACTAGGGAGGTGTCTGACAGACTGAGAGCGGAGCAGCAGAGAGAGATGGCTGGGAGACGGTGCTCGTCAGCTGCGTGAGGCCCTGGGGCTGGGTGGGTGGTTGATGTTGGGCTGCTCACCACAAGGTCAGCAGTTTGAAACCACCAGCTGCTCCACAGGAGGAAAACGAGGCTTTCTACTCCCGTAAAGAGTTAGTCTCGGAATCCCACCGGGGCAGCGGTTCTTAACCTTCCTAATGCCATGACCCTTTCACACCGTTCCTCATGCGGTGGTGCCCGCCCCCCCCCCCCTTAACTATAACATTATTTTCGTTGCTACTTCATAGCTGTCATTTTGCTACTGTTATGGATCGGGGGACCCCTGTAAACGGGTTGGTTGTTCGACCCCCAAAGGGGTCTCATCCCACAGGTTGAGAACCACTGTCCTAAAGAGTCACTCATTATGAGAAGGAAAGAGGGCACATGCAGTGAGTTTGGACTTCCTGGTATAACGCCTAGTCCTTCCAGCAAACACGATCCCAGGCATTGCTATGAAGGCACTTCATGGAAGGGGTCGACATTCATCCTCCATTGACTCTAAGGAGCTCATCCCAGGTAAGCATTCAATCTGTTGAAAGGCATGAAGAGCGGAGCTGAGGCAGAAGACATTTCTGTTGGGACGGCCATACTCACTGGGCTCTCCAGCCTGCCCATCTCCATGATGGCTGTGTCAATTTTGGACTTTCTCAGCCAACGCCCCCAGCCTATGCTGAGTCACAGCGACCTTGCAGGATAGGATAGAACTGCCCCTGTGAGCTTCCAGAGTGTAATCCTTTATGAAAGTGGAACACCCCTTCTTTCCCCCTGGAGCAGCTCATAGCTTTGAACTGCCATCTTTCCTCTCCATGATCACCACCTACATTTCTGGCCAAGACCCCTTGGCCCTGTGCAAAATCATCACGAGTGGTCTGTGTGTCCAAGGATCAGTCAGGGCTCACCAGAGAATAGAACCAGTAAGAGGGGTGCGTGTGTGTGTGTGTGTGTGTGTACTTAATTAAGGGACTTACTACAAGGAATTTATTTCAGAGAGTCTAAGGGCTGGCTGCGGGGCTCTGGTGGTGCAGAGGTTACATATTGAGCTGAGGGCTGCAAGGTCAGTTGTGCCAAACCACTAGTTGCTTCTCAATACAAAGATGGGGCTTTCTACTCCTGTAAAGAGTCCGTCTCTGAACTCCACAGGGGCAGTTCTACCCTGTCCTATAGGGTCACTGGGTCAACACTGGCTCACTGGCAATGTGGTACCTCCATAATTTCATGTCATCTTGATAAACAGAATGTAGGGGTGGAGACTAGCAGGGCAATCAGGTCATAAGGTAAGACCCACCAGGAGGATTCTGGGAACTTCCTCTCTTCCTCCTGGGAGGAGGGCCACACACTCCGTCTGCTTCACCTTCCTGTGGACAAGCCACATGGAGCCACGCTGAGGGCAGCCAGAGCCCCGGCTGGCTCCACAAGATTTTCCACCCACAGGCCTGTGATCTCCCTGCATTCGGAATCACTGCATGTGCTGCGTGAGTGAGCCTGAAGAGGAATTTACAGACCAGTATCGGACATATGGACTAATGTCAGACTTATGGACTTGATCAGGGTGTCTTCTTACTATACACTACTCTTTGGTATAAAGCTCTCTCCCATGCACATATGCATGTCTCTGACTTCGTTTCTCTAGTCTACCCGAAGCAACACAGGCAGTGGGTTTGGTTTAGGTTTTTTTTTTTTGGGGGGGGGGCTTCACTGCCCTCTGGTGGTCACGGGAGCTACCCAGTCTTTCTCCTGGAGAGCTGTTGCTGGATTTGAACCACACCAATGGGCCGCAGTCCCGCACTCAACCACTACGCCACCGGGGCTCAGCCCCCTGGTTTAGGTTTTAAGATGTTTTCTGGCTATAACAGTCTATGGTTGATGTTCTAGTCAATTCTTAGAAGAGCATCTCATCTCCAATTAAAAATGAGACTTCTTTCCTAAATAGGCATTATTTTTTGCCCCTCCAAAAGAGTTATTCAGCAATTACAGGGTCGGTGGTTCTCTTCCTGAGCACATATGACTTAAAATATAGGCAGGGATGGAGGGAAGACTGCACAGGATCCCAAAATGGCAATTTGTGTTGCTCAGCTGCTGAGGAGCTGGGAAGTATAGTCACACCAAATATAGACTCGAGGACGCTGGCAATATTAATCCTGAGAGCTTACCACATATCAGACACACTCCTATGCTCGAAGAGGCCTTCACTCACATCAACTACTGTACATATGTTATTAAGTTCCCAGGGTTAGGTATGTCAAACTTAAGGATAATGTGCACTTGCCCTTTAATGTTATGTAAATCCCCACCCCCCCCCCCGCACGCACACACACCACATCCTTAAAAAGTTGGAAATAGAAATACCATATGATCCAGCAGTCTCACTACTAGCTATCTACCCAAGAGAAATAAGGGCCAGAGCACAAATAGATGCACACACACACACACACACACATACACACACACACGCATGCACGCATGCTCAGGGCAGCATCATTCACAGTAGCAAAGAGATGGAAGCCAGTTACGTGCCCACTGACAGAGGAACGCATCGACACACCCGGGTGCGTACACACAATGGCACACAATGCAACCTTAAAGATTGCACCTCATAACCTGAATGAACTCGGAGGACACTTCACCAGCCGAAGCACGTCAATCTCAAAAGGACAAATACTTCAGGAGCCTACCATTACAAGAAGTCAAGATGAGGTTTACACTGAGGCAGCAGTATTCTTTCATGGTTATTGGGGGTGGGAGAGGAGAGGGCAGAAAACCATTAAACAGAGAGTAAAGCAAAAATCCAAACTCAACTGCCATCAGATCAAGTCTGACTCCTAGTGTCTATAGAGAACAGGGCAGAACTGTTCCCATGGCTTTTCAAGACTGGACTTCTTTTGTGTGTGTGTGCGCGTGTGTGGCATCACTTCCCTGGTGGGAGTAGGAAGCCCAGCCTTGCTCCTGGTGAGCTGTGGCTGGATTTGAACCATCATCCCTGTGGACCACAGTCCTGCACACAACCACCAGGCCACCAGGGCTCAGCCTAAGACTTTACTTCTTTATTAGAATGCTTCATCTTGGGGCTGAGCCCCGGTGGCGTAAGTGGTTGAGTGCGGGACTGCAGCCCGCAGGCTTGGCGGTTCAAATCCAGCGGCAGCTCTCAGGAGCAGCGCTGGGTAGCTCCCACAACTACCAGAGGGCAGTGATGCCCCCCCCCCAAAAAAAACCCCCCAAAAAACAACAAAAAAAAGAATGCTTCATCTTTCTCCCAAAGAGTGGCTGGTGGTTTTGAAGTGCTGACCTAGCAGTTAAATGATCACTGCATGACCACCACATCACTAGGGTTCTGAGCAAGAGAGAAGATAGGTATTCATTTGAGTTAAGGCACATCATTGTCCAGTAAGGGGTGGTCAACTCAACTGACCAAGGCAAAGGAAGACAGAGTGAGCTGGGCATGTAGGCATTACAGAAAATGGGGGGGGGGAGTTATAAAAATATTTAAACTGGGCTGAGCCCTGGTGGCATAGTGGTTGTGCGCGGGACTACGGCCCACTGGGACGGAGGTTCAATTCCAGCAGTGGGGCTGGGCCTCCTACTCCCACCACCGGAGAGCAGTGATGCACCCCCCCCAAAAAAAAAAAAAAAGAAGGTGAACACAACTGCTGGAGGAAAAAATCTGAAAGGAAAATTTTACACAAAATAATAAATAAAAAGCCAGACTTGCTGGTCTAATTGAGACTGGAGGAACCTGTAAGACGATGGACCTCAACCACCCTTCAAAACTGGAACGGAAACCACTTCCAGGGATCACCTTACAGGCACACAACAGACGGGCAGGCCTGTAACATGGACAGTAATACTCTGGAAGAACTTAGTCCTCAGAATTATCAACCACAACAGACCCAGAGGGAAGCCCTCTCCCTGAACAGAGCTCAGAAGGCCAGGACAGGCAAGGAAGGTAGGCACCCGAGGAAGAAGTGTGAGGAGTAATGCAACTAGTGATATGTAGCAAAATGTGTATACATTGTGGGACAGAAATCTTTCTCTGTAAGCTTTCACCTAAACCACTGAGGGGAGGAGGGGGGGGAGGAAAGGAAAGATCTTCCTTAAGGTGGAAAAATAAATAAATACATTTTCCCTCCTTTGAAGTGAATGAACCAGCCCTTCCTGAACAAAGTCTTCATCACCATCACCTTCACTTGCTCTCTGGGCGACATTTGCATGACTGACGCCTCGAGGACTTTTCTGGGGCTAAACCAACCTCATCACCATCGCCATCAAGTAGTTTCCTGACCACAGGAACCCTCTACGGGGTTTCTGGGACTGAAAATCTTTTATGGAGAGCAGAGCGCTTCGTCTTTCTCCCCAGGAGAGAGCGATGGGCTTGAACCACTGACCTTGTGGCTCGCAGTTCAACGCCAACAGCCCCCTTCAGGCTCCTTTCTCGGACAAACTAAGCAAACACAAAAGCAGACTCACCGCTTCGTAGTGGCTGTACAAGACCAGGGCAGAACTGCCCCCTTTGGGTTTCTGAGGCTTAAATCTTTACAGGAGCAGACAGTCCCCTCCCTCTCCCATAGAGTGTCTGGGGGGTTTGAACCACTGACCTTGCAGTCAGCAGCCCAATGCGCAGCCTGCTGGGCCACCAGGGCTTCCTTCTTGCACACTCAAGTAAGGCTAAATGGTAACTCTTTGTCACCCGCCCTGGCTCACCTCCAAATTCAATGTTAAGGCAGATTAGAGACGGCTCTCAATCGTGACCCGGGGATTACCTGTATACCCAATTACAGACGGAGAAGCTGAGGTTTCGAAAGACTGAAGGCGTTACCTAACTTCATACAGCTAGCAGAAGTGAAGGTCATGACGGTTAAGCCTATGCCAGAGCCTACTCTCTTACCCAGGATACAAGCCTCCTCTTTTATTACAGCAGCAGATGTGCTGGGGGTTAACTGGACCAAAGGAAGCGATTTGCCTTTCCAGGCCATGGTGATGGTGGTGGAGGTGGAGGTGGTGGAGATGGTGGTGGTGGTGGTGGAGATGGTGGTGGTGGAGGTGGTGAAGATGGTGACGATGGTGGTGGTGGTGGTGGTGGTAGTGGCGTGGCAGAAGCACCCTCAGAGCATTGCACACAGCATGAATTATTACGTAAGACTTGTCTCCTGTATTGCCCCTACTCCAACATACAGGCTTGTTGAATGTGGGTACATCCCTCTATGTCTTCTCTCCTTCCTAAACCTATAAGCTTGTATCCAGGGGCTATCTTCTACAGGTTTTCAAAGAATGGCTCCATGATTTCTTTGGTTGGAAAGCAGAGCCATGGATCTGCCCTGTAGTGGGCAGCACTTACTGATCTGGTGAGAGGGCCTGTTGCACTGTTGCCCAGGGACTTTAATTCCCAGGATGAAGTATCTCCAGTGGCTCCCCCATCGCCTTCCAAATGAAGCCTGCTTTTTCTGCCAGGATTCAGGAATACCAGACAGCTGGGTGGGCCGCAGCTAGTTAGCAGGGCACAGTCAGGGTAGGTCTCACAAAAGCAAAGTGTGTCCCCTGTGTTGGCCTCTGGTTGAAGTCTTCAGGAGATGGATGCTTATCCTGCCAGCTTAACAGGCATGCTCCGTGGAGGGGTGGGGCCAGTCTGGGGTGGCGTACAGACGGGGGGGGGGGGGGGGGGGGGGGGGGGCATCAGGTACACTGGATTTCCCATGAAGGAATTGTCAAGCCATCTGAAAATGTATCCTGTCTTCTCTGTGGTCCCCCACA
>PVJH01038499.1:0-17123 GCA_004026705.1 Nesogale talazaci | reverse complement strand
CCCCCCCCCCCCCCCAAAAAAAAAAAGAATACTTTGGGGCTGAGCCCCGGTAGCGTAGTGGTTGTGGCAGGACTGCGGCCCACTGGGATGGAGGTTCAAATCCAGCACCGCCTCCACAGGAGCAAAGGCTGGGCCTCCTACTCCCACCACCAGAGGGCAGTGATGTCCAAAAATAAACAAACAAAGAATACTTTGTTCTAGCAAGTTGACATTTTGTGATGCAATCCCCTACCTCACCCCCAACACACACACACACACACACACACACACACACCCCATTGCTGAAGACAAAATGGGTGCATAACCAGATGTGGTGAAGATGGAGGATGGTGCCCGACTATTAAAAGATACAGTGTGTGGGATCTAAAGGCTTGAAGTTAAGCAAGCACCCATCCAACAGTGAAGCAACAAGCCCACAGGAAGAAGCACAGCAGCCAGTGTGATTGTGAGGTGTCATTGAGACTGGGCAACAGGTATCAGAAGATCCACAACGTACAGTAAACAAACAAAAATGCATTGGTAAGAATAGAATGGGGTTGGAACGGAGACCTAAAGCCCATCTATGGACAATAGAACATCCCCCCACAGAGGGGTCTCAGGGAGGGAGGGAGGGAGTCAATCCATCAGAATGCAGTGGAGCACTAATGGGTCTTGCAATATACCTCTTGATCCCTGGAGGCCTCCTCACCCCATCCCCCTATCATGACCCCAGTGCTGCCTCCCAATCTAGACTAGATGTTAGCATGTACATAGGTATAGACAAGAGATAAAACTCACAACATGGAACCCAGGAACAGGAATGGGAATAGAGCTACCAAAAGGGTAGGAATAGAGGGGAGAGAGGAAGGAGGAACACTGACCTCAATGAATGGCACATAACCACAAACCACGCCCGTCCATGGGAAGAACAGCAGAAACCAGAGGAGGAAGACAGTGGTCAGTGTGAGATTTGAAAATAATTAACAATGTACAATCTATCAAGAGACCATGAGGGCTGGGGGGTGGGGGGGTGCAGGGGGAAGTGAAGCCAATCCCAAGGTCTTAATGGAAAGTAAATGTCTAGAAAAGAATGATGGAATATATGTACGAATACGTCAGATGAAATTGATGTATGGTTTGTAATGAGTTGTAAGAGCCCCCAATAAAATGATTTAAAAAAAAAGATCTTTAATTTAGGCATATTTGCAAAGTACCTTTTGCTGTGTAAATTCTGAGCTTAGGACCTGGGCATTTACAAGAACAGGTATTTGCTATTCCTCATTGTATAGTTATACTTTATTACTTTGTAATTAATATTTTTTGATAGATATTTGGAAAAATACATTCATCACATTTTTAAACTTTCCGGTATTTATATCGAATAGTTTCCTATTCAGCAAGTTACAATTTGTTATCAAATTGATACTCAAATTGTTTTCCACTTGGTCAGAGGAGCGAGCTTCTTTATGGTGACTCTGGGTTCTTTTGAGGTAGTCCTCTATTCTGGTTGGCTTTTTTGTTTATTTATTTGGGCATTACTGCCCCCAGTAGTCCTCTATTCTTGAGCACTTTCTTGCTTTTTTTTTGGGGGGGGGGCATCACTGCCTCTGGTGGTCATGGGCACTACCCAGTGGTGCTCCTGAGAGCCACCACTGGATTTGAACCGCCAAGTCCGCGGGCTGCAGTCCCACACTCAACCACTTAAGGCCACCAGGGCTCAGCCCCTTTCTTGCTTTTTATATCTTTTCTTGTAATTTTATTAAGTAAAAAGTTATTCAGGGACTACTGGTTCCATTTAGAAGATATTGATGGTTGCTAGGTGCACTTACGGGTATTGGGATGCCACCACTCCTAGAGCTGCTTAGTAAAACTAAGAGCTTGAGAATGTTTATGTAGACATATATGTTTACATTTTTATTTCTATAATAAAAGACATTAGTTCACACTGATACATTCACTTCCAGTTCAACAGGGTTTATTCCTTTTTTCTCATTTTTATATTTGTAATTCCCTATTATGATTATTAAAAAAATATCCTAACTTGTTATTCTTAATACTTTATCTAATCAGTTTCCCCTGTATTTATAACCAGTTTCCTTTTTTGCCATTTGTCCTCCTTCCACAAATTTCTCTTCACAACCCCTACCTCTGATAGCTCTTGCTGGGTAGTTCTTCCTGCTCGGTGGGTACCTCTCTCTGAGCATAGTGGTACTGGGAGTTGGGCCTCTTCTGTACTAACGTTAAGGCATTCTATTACACGCACTGTTCTTTGATCTCAGAACTGATTTAAAGGCTTTGGTTTCTTTAGATTTTTATTTTAAAATTAACTTTAGAAGCATTAGAATTGAGGATATTGAATTTACCCTTGTTTTTACTCAAAAATTAACTTTATCATAAAACTCCAGATCTGGTTTTTAATACTTTAAATAGATGAAATCTACGTGAAAACAAATAATTGATGTGTGTTAGTCCATATAGACTTGAGAAACAAATTTATAAACACATATATGTATATAAGGGAAAGGTTTATATACAAGAGGAATGGAACATGAGGAAGCATCCCGGTCCAGTTCAGTCCAAGTCCACAAGTCTGATATTATCCCATATGTCCGAAACCAATCTATAAAGTCTTCTTCAGAATCTCAAGGCACATGCAATGATGTCAAATGCAGGACAATCACAGGCCAGTGGGTAGAAAGTCTTTGGATCCAGTGGTGTTGTAAATAGCCCAGTGCTGGTGACTTTTCAGGCTTCAGAAGTCTGATTCCATTAAGGTAGGTCCATGTGACTTCTTCTCTGGGAAGCCTCAGAGGGAGTCAACCTACAGTAGAGTGTCTCCAAGGGACTGAGTACTGAGTCTCTCACCTCCAAGTGGGAAATACGGCCGGATTTCCCAGAATTCTCAGGAAAAAGCCATGCCCACAAAGAGGTCCCATTGACTATCTCCAGATTGACAGGCTAGACTCCACTCCCATATACCTAATCCTCAAATTGACACCAGATTAGGTGATTGCCACAATAAGTAATTAGTTTCTTGTTTGGACAGTACATTTCTGCCTGGCTTCTTAAGTAAAGCACATATTTTAGCTTTTATGTTTTCCTTGTATAGCAGGAGGAGGTAGAGAAAATTCCTTAAAAGTTATTTATGACTATTTTGTGATCTAGTCATTTTTTGCATTAAAAATCACTTTCTTGGGGGGGCTCATACAACTCTTATCACAATCCATCTATCCATAAATTGGTTCAATCACATTTGTACATTTGTTGCCATCATCATTTCTACTTGAGCTCTTGGTATCAGTTCCTTATCCCTCCCCTCCCCACAAACCCTTGATAATTTATAAATTATTATTTTGTCATGACTTACACTGTTCAACGTCTC
This sequence comes from Nesogale talazaci, assembly GCA_004026705.1. Lineage (NCBI taxonomy): Eukaryota > Metazoa > Chordata > Mammalia > Afrosoricida > Tenrecidae > Nesogale > Nesogale talazaci. The sequence goes on along the minus strand of PVJH01038499.1, from coordinate 13,762 downwards.
CCTTCACCCACTTTTCTGCTGTCCGTCCCTCTGGAAGGGAGCTATATGTAGATGGTGTTATCGGTTCCTCCCGTCTACTTTGAGGTTCACCCTCCCACCCCACTTTCCCTCCACCTTCTCAGTGTTGCCACTCTCACCACTGGTCCTGAGAAGTTCATGTGCCCTGGATTCTCTGCATTTCCCATTCCTAACTGTGTATTCTCTAGTCAGATTTGTAAGAATTAGGATCATGATAGTTTTTGGGTGGAGGAAGCATGTAAGAACTAGAGGAAAGTTGTATGTTTCATCATTGCTACATTGTACCCTGATTTGCTCATCTCTTCCCCACGACCCTTCTGTAAAGGAATGTCCAGTTGCCTACAAAAGGGCTTTGGGTCTCCACTCCCCACTCCCCCTCATTCACAGTGATGTGATTTTTTTGTTCTTTGATGCCTGACACGACCTGTGGACACCTTGTGATCATATAGGCTGGTGTGCTTCTTTCATGTGGGCTTTGTTGCTTCTCAGCTAGATGGCTCCTTGCTTATCTTCAAGCTTTTAAGACTCCAGACACTGTAGCTGGCCTCCATCAGCTTTCTTCACATTTGTTTAGCCACCCGCTTTGTCTTCAGCAATCGTTGTCAGGAAGGTGAACATCATGGAATGCCAGTTTAATAGAACAATGTTCTTGCATTGAGGGAGTACTTGAATGGAGGCCCAATGTCCATCTGCTACCTTAATACTAAGCCTAAAAATATATGCACAGAGATCTAATTCCCCTTTATCATATATAAATATATTTACATGTGTACATTCCTGTATTTAGACCTCTATAAATGCCCTTTGCCTCCTAGTTCTTTCCTCTATTTCCTTTTACTTTACTCTTGTCCCATTATCATGTTCAGTCTTCATTTGGGTTTCACTAATTCCCCTTGGTTACATTGCCCTTGAGCAATCCCTAACAGGTCTCCTACACCCTCCTTGCCACCGGTCTTGGATCACTTGTTATTCCCTTGTCCCTGGGTTTATTAACATCCACTTCCTTTCCCCTGCCTCGCCCATAGTTTTTTGCATTTTCAAGGAGCAGTTATAGTCACCATATTTATGTGAAAAGTGAGTATCTGCTATTTTAATAATTTTTTCCAAATGGATTGTTTTAAGTGGTTAAAATTTTAACCTGGATTTTAAATGTAAATATTTAAAAGGCAGTATTTTTATGTTCTGATAAAGTAGTTAACACGATACTAACTGGCTTTGACTTCACTGTGAAAAGTGGTTTATATATTATGTTTTTCTTTCTTGACAGAGCAAATTCGATTAAAGAATATACGAAAAGTGTATGGAAGATGTATGTGGTATCGCTTACGGTTATTAAAACCTCAGCCAAATATTATTCCTACAGTAAAGTAAGTAATGCATTTAAATTAAAAATACACAGTGCTTAAATCTGTTAGGTTTGAAAAGTAAGTGTACAAGGAAGAAGCTGTGTTGGATAAAAAACTTGTAGCTTGAAAATTGTGGCTGCACATCAAAGGAGAGGAGGAAGTAAAATCTTTGTAGAAAGCTATGCCCTAGGTGTCATTGAATTTTCTCTCAAAGACTAGAGGACTTTTAAAGTTTGTATTCATTGTGATAATTAAATTTTTTTGAGCACATACTGTGTATCAGATGTTGTGCTAGGTATTTATGGTTTTGCATTTAATTATGTTACCTTGAAGGTAGATGTTTTTGCTGCTTTTTCTCAGATGAGGAGACTGGAACTAAGAAGGATGAGGTCACTTTACAGAGATCTTACAACTAACAGTGGTGCAGCAGGGATCCAATCACTGCATTTTGGCAGACCCTGCTGTTAAAAGCAAGCCATTAGCATGATTAATTAGGACTGGCCATCCTGATGAATGGTGTGAGGCTATGGTGTGTTGTTTTGTTTAGCACCCAAGGGTTAGGACCTTGACCTTTATTCCTGTCCATCAATTCAGAAGTAGTAGATGAAATTATGACAGACAGTGAAGGAGTTTCTAATATTGCCAGAGGGTACCTTGTAAATTATACAACTATCCATTTGATAGTGCATGATATAGCAGAGGAACTAGAACAGAACCAGTTATTGTTTAATCTTGGTGTAAATATTGATACTTGCCCATTTATATACTTAATCAGTGTGAGGTTTGACTTTGTTTATATAGTTTCTTTTCAGGTCTTTGCCTTTTTCAGTTTCTTTGTCTCCTCTCTGCGACCATTCTGTAAGGGGATGTCCATTACCTACACATGGGCTTTGGGTCCCCAATCTGTACTCCCTCTCATTTACAATGTTATAATTTTTAATTCTTTGGTGCCTATTACTTGATCCCTTTGGCACCTTTGTCACACAGACTGGTGTGCTTCCATGTGGGCTTTGTTGCTTCTGAGCTAGATGGCTGCTTGTTTATCTTCACTCCTTAAGACCCCAGACACTCTATCATTTGATAGCCGGGCACCATCAGCTTTCTTCACCATATTTGCTTATTACCTACTTTTGTCTTCAGCAGTCATACGGGAAGGTGGGCACATAACCTGACTTTACAATGAAAAAAACAAACTGAAATTCCCTTCGGTGATTAGGAAATTGATTTACTTAAATGAAAGTACAGATTAAGGACTGCATAGATCAAGAAGAATTCAGTAGACACTGGTAACCATTTCAGGAACCTTGGTGGGTGCAGTGGTGAAAGCACTCAGCTGCTAATGGAAGATGGGTGGTTTGATCCATCAGCCACTCTGTGGGAGAAGGAGGTGGCAGTCTGCTTCTGTGAAGATGTACAGCCTTTGAAATTATCTGGGCCTCTTCTATCCTACAGGGTAGCTGTGCGTTGGAATCAACTTGATGACATTGGGCTTGGTATTTTGGGTTAATAATGATTTAAGTAAAGCCAGAAACCATCAAAACTTTTGCTGTTTATCCTGGAAGCATCTTATCAAAATCAAGTAGTCGTGTAATGCTCACTCTTGACAGCATCCCTGAAACAAAGAGAAGTACCTTCTGGGAGTTGCTTCTAAAATGGCATTTAAAGTATGCTTTTAAAGTACCAGCTATTGGCATTTTAAATTACCTTCATTTAACAAGTACTTATTAAGCAGCTGTTGTGTGTCAGACTTTGTAGTAAAATGCTGGCTATGCCGTGATTGACAAGAGCTGTAGCTCAACAACTTACAGTCTGAGGGACACGAGTAAGTAAATAAGGAATGACTATCGAGTTCAGTGATGACTGTGTGGGGTAGGGTCGGGGGGGCAGGTAACGTGGCAGAGCAGAGGAAGGATTTTTAACTATGGTCTGGAACAAAGAAGACTTCCTTTAGTACATGGGAAGCAAGGATCGAAGCAGCGATCTGAAATTTCAGTAAGAATTATAAGAACAGCCAGTAGCTAACATGAATTCATTGTTTACTACTCTCAAAATACTTTTATGTTCTCAATTACAGTTAATAGAAAGCAGGTTAAAGTTGAGATTAGGGTAGTATTTTGAACAAATGGAAAAAAAATCCCTTTGTGTCAACTGTGTGAATGCTACTCAGGGATTCGTTAAAACGGAGTAAGAGAACTGTTACACTCTCAGGGAACTTGCCATGAGTTAGAGGGTGAAAGTCTTGTTGCTGTAACCACACTGTATAGTGCATACAGATAGCTTCTTAGAGTACAGATGGGGTTGAGTCTTGAAGGATGAGTGGAGTTTGAATAAGCAGAGTTCGGGAAGGGGGGGCTTCTAGGTAGAGAGGACCAGGAGAACAAAAGCATTATGGAGAAAAAACTTAGGGACCCCTGGGTTGAAGAGTGGTTTTGTGAAAAAGCAGGATGATATCAGGAACAGAACAAAGCAGATTCACTGCCATTTGGCCAATTCCAGGTCACATACATGATTTGCCCCTGTGGGTTTTCAAGACTGTAACTCTTCATGGGAGTAGATTAGCTCTTGCTCCCTTGGAGTGGTTCATACGCTGACTTTGCAGTTAGCAGTCTGTCTCAGAATCACAATATCACTAAGACTCCAAATAAATTTATGCTGGGTTACTACCAAAGGAGCTTTACCAAATGGCGAGTTTTCATTTTCTGATTTTGTTTGATTAGACCATTTATGATTCAGTTTATGTTTCTAACTTAAAATTTGTGCTCAATGCAACAAGTATAAGTACAAAACTTTTTTAAATTTGTTTTTTACAAAGACCTTTTTAAAAGCCTTTTTTTTGGGGGGGGGGCATCACTGCCCTCTGGTGGTTGTGGGAGTTACCCAACGCTGCTCCTGAGAGTTGCCGCTGGATTTGAACCGCCAAGCCAGTGGGCCACAGTCCTGCACTCAATCCCTTACACCAGCGGGGTTTAATCACACAAAGATTGTAACTAATACTATTAACTATTATTAAACTTTTATTTGAAAACCTTTTTTTGGTTTACCTGTCAATAATAACAAGGTGGACAATCTTCTACAACATTAGTGACAATACATCCACTGTTCATGTATAGACATGGTTAGGTTTTATGCTATTATGTGCTTACTGGCATTATGTGAAAATATTTTATAATGTTCCAAACTATTGAGAATTGCAGCCCTGTCAAGCTGGCACATAACACATAGCTAATAGTGCTCTCCTTCCCTTGATATGTTAATGCCATATGAATATTGTTAAGGTGCAAAATAACTAGATAGATTTTAAAAACTTTTCATAACCTACTCCCACCACCGGAGAGCAGTGATGCCAAAAAAAAAAAACAACTTTTCATAAATGCAAAATTTTGGATAACACGGTAAGTGAGAAATGGGTGTATTGCATTTCACTGTAGTGAGGTTCCAATAATTAATTATTTGGCCCCCACCTCAAAACCAAACCAAAACCTGTTGACTTTGCATTTCTTCTTCCTCGTGGTGATCCTCTCGCACAGGGTAGAAACTGCCACATAGGGTTTTCAAGGTTGAAGTCTTTTTATGGAACCCTGCTGCATGGTTCTCCTGTGGAGCAGCGGGGGAACTTGAACCTCTGACTTTCCACTCAGAAGCTGAGTGTTTTAACCATTGCAACAGCCAGTACATTAACCAAGTCCCTCCCTCCCCTGCTTTTTTTTCTCCATTATTTATGAAGGAGTTTCAAAAAAACTTGTGAAAGAAAGGAAATAAAAGATACTAGACTCTTCCTACAACCTTTCTGAAGCCCCTGCATACATTTGTAACTATTTTTACCATTTACATCTAACTCTTCCTAATTCCCTTAGAAGTTTTTTAAAGATTGAGGTATTAATAGATAAAAGAATATGTACTTCTCTAGGCTTTTATTTATTTTTTGTTTATTCTCTAGGCTTTTAATACTTAATTGGTTGGTATTTACAGTATAGAATTTTTATTAGCATTCTCTTTTTTGTTCATTGCTACAACACAGGTAATGTCAATCTTAAATATTTTTACTAAACAAAACGTGTTAGAAGAAGTTAGTGTTTTCAAATTAAGTGCTGTTTTTTTGTTTGTTTGTTTGTTTGTTTTTGGGGCATCACTGCTCTCCGGCGGTGGGAGTAGAAGGCCCAGCCCCACTGCTGGAATTGAACCTCCGTCCCAGTGGGCCGCAGTCCCACGCACAACCACTACGCCACTGGGGCTCAGCCCCCAAATTAAGTGCTGTTTTTTTGTGTTTTTAACTTATTATGAATGTATTAGGATCTATTTTATTAGCCCTTAATAAATGTTTGTGACTTAGGTACAAACTTTTAAAGGCTAAAACATGGTTTTGTTGTGTTTTGATTAGATAAACGTACAATTACTAGGTCAAGATCAATTCTTTGTTATGTTAAATGGTTTATTGAAGACTGCATTTAAACATTTTGATCTGATTTAATGGATCCAGTAAGTTAGTGTAATTAACTTCTGTTCTTAAAATTCTGCAAATAGTAATGAGAGCTTATGTTATGTACAAAGCACTGACAAGATTCTGACACATTCAAAGGGGAAAAGACTCCCTGCTCTTAACAGTTGGTAATCCAGTAATTCTAGAATTTCAGTCTGTAAATCAGTAGTTCATTTTAAGACCCTACCTTGGATTGTTTTATGCCCTAATATTTATCAACTTTTAAAGGGAAGTCTTACAGATGTACTAATGTATACTTCATTTGTCTTTTTCCTAAACAGGAAAATAGTTCTGCTTGCAGGATGGGCATTGTTTTTATTCCTTGCATACAAAGTTTCAAAAACAGACAGAGAATATCAAGAATACAATCCTTATGAAGTATTAAATTTGGATCCTGTAAGTAATATTTTAGACATTTTGCACATTGATTTAATGATTTCTTAAAAATAATATAAGCCTAAATCCTTGAGTCATGCCTAAAGAAATTTGATTCTGATCAGCTAACTTTGAAAATTAAGGTATCTAATCTGTACATTGTTTACAAGCTAGATCTGTTGATTTCCATTCTTTTAGGGATTGGTCTGTAACTGCTGAAATATAGGACATTTGAAGATGAGAAGTGAGCATATTTTTTAAAGCCATAAATAAGACTGGTTTGATGCAAAATAAAAACATTTTCATTTATGCAGTTGACTCTCAGTATCTGCAGGTTTTGCATCTCTGATTCAGCCAACTGTGGGACATAGATGTTTGGCTGGGAAAAGAAAACAATCGGTCAGAGCAGTCTCTCCAAGATAATACACACTTTGATATAAGAGACTTGAGCATCCGTGGATTTTGATATGGTAGAGATAGCATCTTGGAACTAACTCCTGGATTCTGAGAGATGACACTGTTAGTTAGTTGAATGATAAAAATCTCATGCCATGTGTTGATTGACACTTGGGCAATGTGTTAAGTTACAGCTAGAGTTTTCTAAAGTACTGGTGTGGAGGTCAGTGTCATAAAAATCCAGCATAACCTTGGACGTTGCCTCTTAGGTAGTCTTTTAGGTCGAAAGATAGTCTTTTAGGGCGATTAGAGAATATTAGAGCTAAAATAAATAATAGTGATCACTTAGCTTTTTTTTTTAGATTATAAAATGAGGTCTGGAAACTGTCTTTTCTGAGATTTCATAGCTTTTTAGTAGTCAAGCAGAATTTAGCAGGCTTTTCATTTTTTTGTCCTCCCAGATTCCATCCTTTTATTTTTAGTCTCTGTTCACTATTCAAAGATTGGCATATTACAAAGGAAAGAGTATGCTTGTCTCCTAGTTTTCTGCTTTGTAAAAGAGGTTAGCTTGTTACCTAATTTTTCTTACTGTGGTGATCTTGTTCATGATGAGAGACTTTCTAAGAGTAAAAGGTTTTAGGGCAATTTGATGCCACAAGAAAGCAACATTAGGGCTGAACCCCGGTGGGGTAAGTGGTTGAGTGCGGGACTGTGGCCCACGGGTTTGGCTGTTCAAATCCAGCAGCTGCTCTCCAGGAGCAAGGCTGGGTAGCTCCCACAACCACCAGAGGGCAGTGATGTCCCCCAAAAAGAAAGCAACATAAGAAATTTAAAAAAAGAAGAAGAAGAAAGCAACATAAGAAACGTAGGAGTCCTGGAGAATCAGCTAATTAATTACTTAAAAAGTATATTTAAAATATGAGACAACATATACAGAATGAAATGTTTCAGTTTTGAAAATATTTACTGAGTAGTTCATGTTGTTCATGTTTAAAAGAGTATGGATTATTTCTTTTTTTTAATTTAAAAAAATTTTTTGGATTATTTCTTTACTGCATTATGACAAAGCTTTTCCTTCTAGGGGGCAACAGTAGCAGAAATTAAGAAACAATATCGTTTGTTGTCACTTAAATATCATCCAGATAAAGGAGGCGATGAAGTTATGTTCATGAGGATAGCAAAAGCTTATGCAGCGTAAGTATAATAGAACCTATTACGTATTTTTTTTGAAAGTGAGTGGTAAAGATAGTTTTCTATGTTAATGAAATGATAAATAAAAGTGGTTGTTAGATACTCTTATTAAATCCTTATTTCTTATATTGAGTCTTTCATTCATAAAACTACCTGGCAGTTCTGTGATAGTTTAATTACACCCCAATTTTAAGTTGGCTTTTGTCATGTGAACATAGTTAAGCTAATAGGTGATAGGTTAATTGAACCATTTTCTAAACATTCTGATGAGACGAAGGTATACATTATTTTCTTTTCTACGCTTTTTATTAAGCTTGACTCATTTTTCTCATGCTTTGTGTAGCTTGTTACATTTAAATGACAAGAAGGTATCCAAAAACCCCTGAATTTTATTTTCAAAACTATGTATTTAAGTTATTATTATTTTTTTTAACAAAACAACCTTATCACCTTCCAAGTACTTTCCATTCTATTTATTTGTCAAATCTACAATTCCATTCTTGGAAACATTTTTCAAGCTTAATCTGCCAGACACCTTCCTCATTCTTTTTTCACCTCTCTACTTCAGCAAATCTCTGTCCTTCCGTATTCCTTTTCATTTGTGGAAACAAAAAGAAGTCTCAGAGAATGAGGTAAATGAGGTCAGGTGCATGGGGCAAGAGGGGCACGCTGTTTTTTCCTAAAACTGGCGGACTGAAATGACTGCATGAGCAGGTGCGTTGTCATGGTGACACCACTAGTCCCCAGTGTGCCACAAATTAGGCCCTTTTTCTTATACACTGTTAGACTAGCTTTTCAGAGCCTCTAAGTAGAAAGCTTGATTAATAAAACTTCAAATGCACTATGAGTCGACATTTTCTCCCTTCCCTTGATAGAAGTCCAGAATAAGGTTTGTCATCAATTGATGTTTCACCTTTTTTGAAATGAAAAAACCCACTCATACCTTGAGTTTTACCCATAGCCCTGCCCTTGCAGCAAGCTGTGTTGTTCACAGCAGTTTCTGCGGCATTTTTTCCAAGCAGGAAACAAAATTTCACAGCTGCATGCTATTCTCTTAAAGGGTCCATCACAAAAAATGAGGTTCCAGCAAAACTGCATTTATGAAAAAAAATCACTGTGACCAGAGAGAACCTTCCCAGGTGACACCACTGAGTGCACTAACTCAGTGAGTTACTCATTGCTTGCCTAACAGCAAAAATGCATACTACAAAAGCTCTGTTATCTTGTGGGTAGCCCCGCATATTTAAAGATGTTTTATTTTTTACTTTTAGATAAAAATGAAAAGTAAAATTAAATACCTAAAAATGTCTCAACTTTTTAGAATTCATGCTAGATTATATATTCATTTTACACTTGTTGAACTGCTATGAAGTTTTAAGCAAATTATATGTTCCTTGTTATCTTGATTTGCAAACAATTTCATTGGCAAGATACATATATGAGGGGGCTTTTTCCACAGACTTTTTGAAGTTCCTTTTATTATGCACATATACATTGTATGTGCAGGTAGTCCCTAACTTACTATGACTGGGGTGTGTGTGTGTCTGTATCATAAGTACTTTATAGAGTGTTGTTGCATGTAATTTGCTAGTGATCATTCTCAGGAATCAGTTTGTAAAGATACCACTAATAAAAGGCAATAATAGTGAGAAATGAGGTAGTAAGCTTGATGTCAAAACTAACTTCTAATGGAGTTATTACACCAGTTATTATATCATAATTTTGGTGCTACCTGTATATAAAATTAGAATTCCTGAGAATAATGAGGGCAACAAATATATAAATGTGCTTAACATACGATGGATATAAGTATGGATTGTAATACAGTTGTATGAGCCCCAATAAAATGATTTTTAAAAAACAAAAACAATACTTGGCTCAGGACAAATTGGGAATTTAAATTGTTTTCAAACCAGAAATGTTTTCCTTTACTTTGAATTTGACCAACACTAAAGGGAAAACAAACATTTTAAGTACCATAAAGTAAGCCATTTACAAGAATAACAATGAGTACTAGGAAGAATATGTTCTAGAATTGAATGTGATCATAATTGTACAACTCTTCTTGGTATGATTGAATTATAGAATTGTATGACATGTGGATGAATGCTAATAAAATGATCAAAAATATTAGAATTCCTTGGACCTTACTAATAGAAGAGGTAAAAGCTGAAATCTCCAGGACTCATGATAGTTACATTCCAACAGGTTTTATATTGATATAAAGAATCCAATGCATGAGAGTCTGTTTCTTGAAGATTTGATAAATAATTTTATGTGCTAATTTAGAAGCATTAAGTAAGTAATAAGACAAGCCAGTATAATAAAAATCTATTTAACTGGCGTATGACTGAAAATTTTTGAGAAATACTGTCTTTGGGTTTAAAGCTAACTTTACTCAAAGACTGCTCATTTTCAATGGTTCCTGAGAGTTAGAACCTTGGAATCTCTTAAGTATTTGATAGTCTCTGACCACGTAATCGAACAGTTTTGAGATGACTCGTTCACGGTTGGAAGCTAGCCACGTCAGAAACACCCACACAATGATGAGTCCTTCACAATACCTACCAACCTGTAGGGGGTAGGGTCATTGGATTACATGATGGCAGCCCTAGTAAAGGCTGTGGACTCTGAAGCTTTTGGTTTAGGAACAGACAGTGATAACATGGGAGAATCATCTGTCTCAAGACTACCTTATGTGATGTATTAATTTTTTGTTTTTGTTTTTTTCGTTTTGGGGCATCACTGCCCTCTGGTAGGAAGGAGTAGGAGGCCCAGCCTTGCTCCTGGAGAGCTGCTGCTGGATTTGAACCACCAAGCCACTGGGCCACAGTCCCGCACTCAACCACTATGCCATCGGGGCTCAGCCCCATGTGATGTATTAATTTTTAAGGAAGGGTGTTTTTACATGCTGCCACACATGATTACATGAATTAATTTTACACTGCCTTTACACAGAGTCACTCATAAAATTTAGTAAAAGCATTCTCTAGGTCAGGATTATAATCCGAGAGCCCTGGATTATGTAGAGAATTTATGTGTATTTGTACATGTGCATTTTTTTCTAGGATTGAGGGTTTATAGAGTTCACTAGAGTCTTAATAGGTTGTGAAACCACTTACTGGTTTCAATTCATGGAGCTTTTTTTTTTTTTTTGCATCATTGCCCTCTAGTGGTTGTGGGAGCCACCCAGCCTTGCTCCTGGAGAGCTGCTGCTGAATTTGAACTGCCAAGCCCATGGGCCACAGTTGCGCACTCAACCACTACTCCACCGGAGCTCAGCCTCATGGAGCTTTTATGTATGTCAGAACTGTGCAACAGAGAGTTTTCATTAGCTGATTTTTCAGAAGTAGATTGCAGACCTTACTGCCCAGGTACCTTTTTGTGGGCAGTTAGCAACCAAATATATGACTCCTCAAAGTTAAGAAATATAATTATGTTTGGAAACTTAGCCAATTGAGCTTTAAAATATTATCTTTGCATCATTGGCCTTATTCAGATTTTTTACATATTACTCTAAAACTACGTGACTTTTAAGTATTTTTTTAAGTTTTAGGGATGGTAATATACTAAAGCACTAATAAGTAGCAAAAATTCAGTTGCTTTTTTCAACCTCACTTTCCCCCCCTCTCCAGTTACATTTGCTTATCTTCGGGGATTATAATTGCATATATGTGCTGTTTTCACTTGCTGTTGATGCCATTGAGGCTGCTCGTATTATGAAGATTTCTGCTGTAAAGTTAATGGTCTGCATGCAGCTCTTTGAACCCATCAGATCAGGTAGCTGGAAGTTTAAGACGTCGGTGCTGAAGGGTCCCAAAGACTCTCTTTGCTTCCCTTGAATGGTCATATTGGCAGAGGTGATACTTCAATTTTTGCTTTCTGCAGCTCCTACTGTAACCTTAGGTATATGTTTTAACTACATAAGTACAAATGTAATTGATATTTTCCCCATGACTGAATTTGCCCCTGCAATATACTTTTCTGATTAGGTAACATTTGGCAGTATTTGAGGAAAGGCAGTGTGGGAATGCGAGGCAGAGTGCCAGGGTTGGATGTGCTGTCTTTCCTGGAAAGACGTGGGTTTGGAGGACGTCCTTGCCATTTAGGGAGTATTTTCAGGTTTAGGGAATGTGCTTGAAGGTGTTCTATGTAATCATTCATTACTAGACTCAGCTATAGTCACTTTAACTCCTAACTAGTAGTAAGAGCCAAACTTTCTGAAGATTCCCTATGGTTTTTAAGTTTCATTAAACAAAATATAATAGACTAGTAGTTAAGAAAGTGGCTTGGGAATCTAACAGACCTAGTTGAATCCTCTCTCTGTCAGTTGCTAGACAGATTATTTGGATAAAATACTTTATTCTTAGCTGAGCCCCGGTGGCATACTGGTTGTGCTCGGGACTGCGTCCCACTGGGTTGGAGGTTCAAATCCAGCAGCAGCTCTCTAGGAGCAAGGCTGAGGCTTCTACTCCTACCACCAGAGGGCAGTAATGCCAAAAAAATACTTCATTCCTTTGTCCCTAGGACAATGGTGACTAGAAAATGAACTTACTACTAAACCCACCATAGTGGGTTATTCTGTAGTGTCAGCACTTACTATACTCTCTGCCATTGAGTCAATTCCGACTTACTGCAACTGCTGTCATGGGTTTCCGAGTTTATGAATGCTTATGGGAGGAATCAACCTCATCTTTCTCCTGCGCCAGTGATTGGTTTTAACCACTGACCTTGTGCTTGGCAGCTCAATGACTAACCCTTGAATACCTTGGCTCCTCGCATTGCATATAGTAAGAGTAATAGCTATAAGCTGCTTCTCTCTCCCTTTTTTGGGTAAACACATTATCTTAAGTGATTGAGGAATCAGATGGTTTGCACTGTAATCATCTGAACTCAAACAAAGCATGATAGGGTATGTGGTTTAATTTTTACTCACCAAAATGCTCTTTAGCACAATATATAAAGGGGCATTAATGATTTGTGGGGAAATTACATTATCCTACTTTCCTGAGAACTCTTGGAAGCCCTCAGTCAGGTCTCTACCCTCAGTCATAATTGCAGCCACCCTTTATTATTTTTTATATAGTCACATACTATATTTTAAAAATCATTTTATTGGGCACTTGTACAACTCTTACCACAATCCATACGTATATTGTTTCAAGCACATTTGTACTTTTATTGTCAGCATTCTCAAAACTTTTGCTTTCTACTTGAGCCCTTAGTATCAGCTGTTCACATCTTTCCCTCCCTTTCTGTTCCCTCATGAACCCTCGATAATTTATAAGTTAATTTATAAGTTAATACTATTTTGTCATATCTTACACTGTCTGATGTCTCTCTTTACCGACTTTTCTGTTGTCCAGCCCTCAAGGAGAAGGTTATATGTAGATCCTTGTAATTTGTTCCCCCATTCTACCCTGCCTTCCCTCCACCCTCCTAGTATCACCACTCTCGCCACTTGCCCTGAAGGGATAATCTGCCCCAGATTTCCTGCGTTTCCAGTTCCTATCTGTACAGTTTTACACCCTCTAGTCTAGCCGGATTTGCAAAGTAGAATTGAGATCATGATAGTGGGGGGAGGAAGCATTTAAGAACTTGAGAAAAGTTGGATGTTTCATCATTGCTTCACTGTACCCTGATAGGCTCAACCCCTTCCTGCAACCCTGTGTAAGAAGATGTCCAGTTGCATACACATGGGCTTTAGGTCCCCAATTTGTACTCCCTGTTCACAATATTATTTTTTGTTCTTTCATGCCTGATACCTGATCCCTTCACAAAGGCTAGTGTCCTTCTTCCATGTGGGCTTTGTTGCTTCTGAGCTAGGTGGCCGCTTGTTTACCTTCAAGCCTTTGACACCCAAGATGCTTTATCTTTTGATAGTGGACACCATCAGCTTTCTTAACATTTCCTTATGCCCACGTTTGTCTTCAGTGATCGTTTCAGGAAGGTGAGCATC
>PVJH01038498.1:0-17123 GCA_004026705.1 Nesogale talazaci | reverse complement strand
CTACTATCATAGCACCAGTGTTGCTTCCCACTCTGGACAGGACCAGAATATGTAAAAAGGTATAGACAAGAAATAACACTCATGACATACAGAATTCTGAAACAAGGATGGGAATATCAATACCAAAAGGGGAAGGGGAAAGGGGTGAGAGAAGGGGAGAAAGAAGGAACTGATCACAATGAGCGGCACATAAACACACAAACACACACACACCATCTAGGGGGAAGAACAACAGAAAACAGAGGGGAAGGGAAACAGCAGCCAGAATGAGATATGAAAATAATAACAGTTTATAATCTATCAAGTGGCCATGAGGACTGGGAGGTGCAGGGTGGGGGGGGGGAGAGGCAAGAATAGAGTAACTGATTCCAGGAGCTCAAAATAAGGAGTAAATATCTAGAAAAGAATGATGGAAATATGTACAAATATGTCAGATACAATTTATGTATATTTGTATCAAGAGTTGCAAGAGACCCCCCAAAAAAATTCTAAAAAAAGATGAGAAATATCCTAACTTCCTCAACTAAAGTGGGTGTCTCCAGAAGTAGATGACTTAATCCTAGATCCATCTAACCTAAAACTAATGTTATCAAATCATTGCAATATTCAAAGGGCTTTTCATTTCAACACCAAAAAGGTTGTTTCCTTGGGAAACCCATACATAGTATGGAAATGTAGGCAGTGGGCCAATTTGCCAAATATGAGCCTTTTTTTTTATAGGATAGCCACATCATTAGCTCATGCATTGGTTTCATCTAGAGGTTTGCTAAATCAATATGTTAGAAGATAATGTTATGAGAAGAATGATGTTTTAAATACTCATTTCTGTTCTCCCCCCTCAATTAGAATGGGCATTATGGACTCCTGTAATCAGTCAAGTGTGTTCTCCTGGCTCCTCTGATAGGGCATACAATAGAGAAAAAAAAATTATTTCCTTGCAGGTTTGAAAGTTTTTCTTCCTTTAAAAATGGTCTTTAGCATAGACAGCAAAAGTGGTTCTACACAGATTTGCAAGGAAAAGTCCCACATCTGATGATGAAAATTATGATGATTGTAATAATGACAGCAAGAATAGGTTTTCCTCTTGCAATAACCCAGATACTTTTCTAAATGTTACCTTGCAATATCCCCATAACTTGACATAACTCTTAATTTACAGATGACAAAACTAAGAGAGAAGGTGAACATTTCAATGTTTACACACATACTAAATGGCACAACCAGAATATATTCTTGGACAATCTGTGTCCAGGCCCTATGCTCTTGGTCAGCATTCTACCTAAAAGAGATAAGGATAGTAACAATTGTGGAAGTAGAGGGTCTGCTAGAGAGAACCAAAAGAGAAAATTATTGCTTGTAGTTTATTGAGAGGAGACATCATATGATATCTACCCTATCATTTAAGGCTTAAACTCGTAAAAGAGCAAATAGAAAAGGTATGATACCTTCAGGAATCTGAGATAATAGTGAATTTGTGTTTTGTTTTTAATGTAGGTAAAGAAAAGGAAATTACATAGTAAAAATTTCATTGTTATTAGTTATGTTGTTCACTTCTGAGATAACAGAACAGTTAAAATTTTGTTCAGCTGGATATAAATACAAAGGATACAAATTAATAGTGATCAAACACATGAGTTTATTTTTTAAGATTATTTTATTCGAGATTCTTGCACCTCTTATAACAATCCAAGTCAATTTGTATCAAGCATATTTGTACCTATATTGCCATCATTATTTTCTGAACATTTACTTTTATTTTTGTTGTGTGTGGTCTCACTACCCTGGTGAGCGTAATAAGTCCAGCCTTGCTTCTGGAGAGCTTCTGCTGGATTTGAACTGTCAACCCTTTGGGCTGCAGTCCCGCACACAATCACTATGCCACCAGGGATCTGCCGAACATTTATTTTCTATTTGAACTCTTGGGACCACCTCCTGTTTTTGCCCTCTTTTCCCCCTCCCACCCTTGTGAAGCCTTGATACATTATAAATTATTTTCATATCTTATACTGTCTGCTGCCTCCTACACTCCACAGGTACTATTGTTCATCCTTTTGAGTGGGGAGTATTATGTGTCAATCTTTGTGATGGGTTCCCCCTCCCCATCTCCTCATCTTCCCCCTGCCCTCCTGGTATTGCTGCTCTCATTTTATCTGTTATGGATTCTGGGGGTCAGGCATTCTTATATGTATCTGTGTACATTCTCTCATCTAGTAAAAGGTCAGATTGGGGTCATGATAGTGGGAGGGGAGGGGAAAAAAGCCTCAAAAAACCAGAGAAATACTGTGTCTTTCATTACTGCTATACTTTGCCCCAGTTCAGAATAGCATGCCTTCCTTATTACCGTCCTGTGAGTGAATGTCCCATTGTGTACAGATGGGTCTTGGGTCTCTACTCTGACATTCCTCCATCCTCAACAATATATTTTTGTTTGTTTATTTGTTTGCTTGGAGTTTTCTCATGACTGTCACCCAATCACCTCAACACCTCATCATTGCACAGACTAATATGCTTCTACCATGTGAACTTGTTGCTTCTCAGATAGATGACCACTTGTTTAACTTTAAGCGTTTGAGGTCCCAGACATTGCATCTTTTGATATCTGGGCATCATCAGCCTTCTTCACCATATTTGAATATGCATTCTGTCTACAGTGATCATGCAGGAAGGGTGAGTATCACAGAATACCAGGTTGCTAGAACAAAGTGTTCCTGCATTGAGACAGGGCTTGAGCAGAGGCCCAAAGTCTGTCCACTACCTTAATATAAGGACAAATAAATATATGAACATAAGTCATTAGCTCTATTTTTATGAATTAAAATATTTACATATGTATACACCTATCCTAGCTTTGCTTCCTAGATCTTTCTTCAGTTTCTTTTTCCCTTTCTCTGCCTCACCATCATTCTCACCCTTCTGCCTCTTAGTAATTCTTCTCAACTAGAATATTGTTGCTTCAACACCTGGGATCTCTTGTCCTTCTTGTTGTTGATTTTAACTCCTTAGTTATTTCTCTGTGTATAGCATTGTCTGCTCACCACTCCCTTACCCTACCTCCTCTCTTGCCCTACTTCCCCAGGAACTATCCACAAAGTCTCTGAGGAGCTCCTCAAATGGAATTCAGGCTAGGAGGGGCAATTCCTAAATTTCTGCAGGAACGGTGGGGAGATAGTCATAAAGGTGAGCTGACAGACCTGAAATCATGTATACCTTTTCTTTCCTACATATTGTTATTGATTTCTCTTTTGATTCAATCTTTTATTTATTTTTGTCTCCATTATTATTGGTTTGCCTACCTACGTAAGATAGGCATGGGAAGCAGACTCCAGAAGAAAGCATGAGTTTATGATTTATTTCATTTTTTGGAGTTTATTTTCTGGTCATGGAAAATAAGTCCAGTTATAGTTACTTCATGATCACTGGGTAACAATTTCTTTTGACACGGTCTTTGCTACATTTTAATGGTTAAAGATGGTTATGTGATGTACAATAATCAAGTTTCTCTAATATAATTATTTTCATTTTGTTATGATCTATGATGCTTGTGTGATTTATGACATTCATATTTAAAATTAAAGGAAGAAGGAAGGCAAGAGACCAGGGGGCCTTTAAAAGTATCACTCTCCTAATATCATCACATTGTATTTCAATTGGCAAAGCATAGTCACAATGCCATGTTTGTTTGCAAGAATGACACAAAGTGTCACATTTATATCTCAAAAAGAAAACAGTCATAAGATGTGTAACAAAGAGATAGAGAGAATGTCTATCCTATAAGAAATGGTGGTCTTAGATTCATGATCATCCTAGGAGTAACAGACAAAAACAGAAATTGGAGAAATCTAGTATGCTAATCTACCACTTGAATGTGTGTGTTTTTGTCATTTGATAAGAGCTATGTTTTTCTTGATGCTAAGTAATATATCACACATATTGCCAAACCTGGCAGTTTTGCCCAACTGGTAGATGGGATACACTGGAGCTTCTAGACTAAGCTAGACTAGGAAGAAGAGAGAAGATATCAATTTCTGAAACATTAGCTACTGAAAATCTTATGGATAGTAGCAAAACATTGCCAGATATAGTTCTAGAAGAAGAGCTCAAATCACAATTGGGGAAGAGATCCTTCTGCCAAGCAGAGTTTATTAAAAATGTGGACAGAACAAAAGATTCATGCACTTCATTTTCAATTTGGCATGTTAGTCAAAGGAGAAGAACTAGCTTTAAATAACCATTAATAATCAGATCATGGCATGTATGAAGTATTGAATCTAGAAAAATTGGAAATAATCTAAATTAAAATATAGAAACTAAATGTTAATATCTTAAGCATTAATAAGTGCCTTGGTGGTCTAATGATTATGTATTGGGCTGCTAACTGCTCCCAATCCACAGGAGAAAGATAAAGTAGAAAGATTTTCTACTCTGGTAAGAATTGCAGTGTTGGCAAGTAATGGTGTGGTTCGATCCTTTCCTCTAGGGTAGAAATCAGTAAGCACTGACTCGCTGCCAGTGGATTTGTTTAGTATGAGTTTAAA
Source organism: Nesogale talazaci (assembly GCA_004026705.1). Taxonomy (NCBI): domain Eukaryota; kingdom Metazoa; phylum Chordata; class Mammalia; order Afrosoricida; family Tenrecidae; genus Nesogale; species Nesogale talazaci. The sequence goes on along the minus strand of PVJH01038498.1, from coordinate 12,588 downwards.
ATATTATTGAGTTTCAATGGTCTGCTATAGGCCAATTTTTTCAGAAAAAAACATTTGGTCATCAATACTAGGAAGTACAAAAACAAACTGAAGAGGAATAGCATCTCATTCTTTGTCAAAAAGATTTTAAGACATTTCCAGTAGTACTATGCTGCTAGTGATAGGATAATAGCCATACATCTACAAGGAAAGTCAGTTAATAGATGATTATTTGATTTTACACATCAATTACTAATGCAGAAGATAATGAAATTGAAGATCTGTACCAACTTTTTCAGGCTGAAGTAGGCCAAGCCCGCAATAAAGATACATTAATAATTTGCTCGTGAAAAAAATGCAAAATTAGGATCAGCAATAGTAAAATGTAGCTTTGGTGATAGGAATGATGCTAAACTCTGAATGATAGAATTTTATAAAACCAACAACTTAGCTATTAAAAATGCTATTTTTGAATACATAAAAGACGAATATAGACTTGGGTCTAACCAGATGAAATAAACAGGAATCAAATACACAGGAATTACATCCATGGAAAGAGAACATGGAAAAGTACAGTACCATCAGTCAGAACTAGGTAGATGATTAACTGTGGAGCAAACTGACAATTGCTGATATTAGAAGTTAAAGAAAAAAATTAAATCTGCAAGAATTGAAATGCAACTTTGCAGATACTACCCCTGAGTTAGAAACCCTTCAAGCAATAGATTTCACACACTGACTAGCAATGACAAAACGAGTTACAAGATAGCAAGAGCTATCAGCCATGAAGTAATCTAATTGATATTAAAAAATAAGAAAGAAAGCAAAGATATAGGTAAATGTCAAGAGAGACTCAGAAAATTATTTGTGAATTATTAGAATAGCTAATGCATGGTAAAGAAATGATTAAAGACGCTGAGCTGATTTCAAAGCACAATTGGAGAAGATCAAGTAAATAAAATATTATGATTAAATGTTAATACCTAGGTTTAGAAAAGCAAAAAGGAAGAAATTATTCAAAATTTTCAAGCTGAAAGAATTGAATCATAAAGCAAGCCTTAAGGGATTCTCTGGACAAAATAGTGAGTGATGCAGGAAGCATAAAAAATGATGAAAGGGGTGGACAGAATCCTTGTACCAAAATTAACTGGTCAATATTCAATCACTGCAGGAGATAACAGTTAATTAAGAACCTATATTGTTAAAAGGAGGAAGTCTAAGTTTCCCTGAAGACATTGGTGGGATAAAGGACTTCACGCATTTATGAAATACCAACTCATATATTTCAGCAACAAGAGTCAACACTGAAGGTGCTCACTTACCTGAGCGTGGAAAAGTAGCTACCTATTCAATCAAATATAAGAAGTACCTATGCTTTCTCCAAAGAAAGGTAATCCATTAAAATGTGGAAATTATAGAGTAATGTCTTCAAAATAACAAACAAGTAAAATTATGATGAAAATAATTTTAAATGATTCTAGCAGTATAGCAACAGAGAACAGCCAAGAATGCAAGCCCAATTCGGTAGAGGACAAGAAATTAGAGATTTCATTGGTTATATTAGATGAAACTTGGCTAAATGTAAAGAATAACAGAATGATATTGCCCCATGCTTTGTTGACTGAACAAATGAAGTTTACTGTGTGTATAGTAACAAATTTTGAATAACATTGTAAATAATGAGAATTTAAGGATACTTAATTGTTCTTATGTTGAATATGTACGGAAACCAAGAGTCAACTATTCCAACTAGCAAATGAGATTTTGTTTGTTTTAAAATCAGAGAAGATGTATGTGAGAGCATCACTCTTTTATCATATGAATTAAACCAGTATGCTGAGCAAAAAAAAAAATCTTGGAAATTAGACTATATAAAAATCACTGCATCAGGATTGGAGACAGTTTCATGTGTTAGATTAGGTTCTTCATAAAAGCAAAACCAGTGATAGTTGTATCTGTTGATACATATAAAAATATTTATATCACGAAATGGCCTACAAAGTTGTAGGAATGAGTAAGTTCAGTATGGTTCCAGTAAGCCTTCTCCAAAATCATGTAAGCTGAGAAACAGGAAGCAAGCAGAGGAAGCTGAGACTCAAGGGGCACAGGCTGGTGGATGCAAAAGTAATATTAATCGATGATAGAATCCATCACTGAGAACACGACATCAAGGAACCAGACTCAGCTGCCGCAGAAGGAGAAGTTCCAAGGAACTAGAGAGGAAGGGTTTGCAGCATCTGTCTTATAAAAGGTCACACCTCCCAGGAGTCAGCATCAGGCTGTGAAACGATTGAAGGGTCGGACTCCATACCAACATGAGTGCACATTGATATAATATCTGAATGCTACAGCACATTTACAATCACATATAAAAATGACGGCATTCAGCCTGTTGAAAGTGAAGAGGACTTGAAGAACTCAATGTCTTGCAGACTATACTTCAATAGGAAAAAGAAAACAAAAAAGCGTCACCATTGCACAAATGACGATAAAGATTATCATTGTCAATGATTCCGTTTTATTTCGCTCCCCTGTCAACACACCATGGAGCCAGAATTAAATTAAATTAGGCAAATCCAATGCACAAAAGCATTTTTTAGTGTCCAAAGCAGGCAAAAATAGGATTATCAGAATGGCAGAAGATCAGAAACTGTTTCATTTTCTTCTATGACCACTAGACCTCAGAATAGATTTAATCACACCTAATAAGAAAGAGCAATGAATTCCCAAGAGTGATGGATAAAGGGGTATGGGACTTAATTCACAAAGAATAGAATGATTTAGTAGGGTTAAGGAGCTTTCTGTGATATCAAGTTGTCCAAAATTAGCTAAAAGTGGTTTACACCCTGAGTACATAATAGTAATAGTAAACTTATTCCATAGAATAGTAAACTGAATAAGTTAAATACACTGTGTCCATGAGTGTCAAACAGATCAGTTGCAAGATATTAAAGAAATAAAAATTATTTCATTGTATATGAGGGGGAGTAAACATTGGGGACCCAAATCCCATTTGTAAGTAACGGGACATCCCCTTACAAAAGGGTCGCAGGGAATAGATGAGCCAGTCAGGGTGCAGTTTAGCAATGATGAAACAAACACCTTTCCTCTAGTTCTTCAATGCTTCATCTCCCCCACTACCATGATCCCAATTCTGCCTTACAAATATGGATAGACCAGAGAATGTATTCTGGTACAGATACGAACTGGAAGCACAGGGAATCCAATACAGATGATCCCTTGAGGACCAGTGGTGAGAGTGGCAACACCAAAATGGTGGAGTAAATGTGCGGTAGAAAGGGGGAAACTATTATAAGGATTTACACTGAACTTCTTCCCTGGGGAGGAAAACAGGGAGGTGGGTAAAGGGAGACATCAGACAGTGTAAGATATGACAAAATAATAATAATTTTTAAATTATCAAGGGTTCATAGGGGAAGGGAAGTGGGGAGGGAGGGGACATGAAGAACTGATACCAAGAGCTTAAGGAGAAAGCAGATGGTTTGAGAATGATGAGGACAACAAATGTACAAATGTGCTTGACCTTCTATGGATGTATGTATGGATTGTGATAAGAGTTGTATGAACCCCCAATAAAATGATTTAGACAAATAAAAAACCAAAGACACTGGGCTGAGCTCCGGTGGCATAGTGGTTGTGTATGGGACTTCAACCCACAGAGTCGGCAGTTCAAATCCAGCAGCAGCAGCTCTCCAGGAGCAAGGCTGGGCTTCCTACTCCCACCAGAGCAGCAATGCGCGCCCCCCCCCAAACAAAAACAAAAACACTTAAAAAGTGAACTTCTCTGCGACATTATACTATGTAAAAACCTATCATAATTAACTAATTATCAAGGCCATGATATCATGAACACAGTCAAAAAACAAAAAATGTTATAAGAAATTTAGCTGACTTAGAATAGAATTTGTTCAATAACAATGTGATATGATATAATGTCTCTTAATGCTGAGAATAAATTGATTCCTCATTAAAGTATATCTTGAGAACCATAACTATCAGGAGTAATATTAAAATTCATACTTGTTAGCATCAATGCTGTGCTTAAAGTCAAATGATTTTTTTAACTTTTATTGCAGATCAGATGAAGGTTTATCAAGAATCTTCAGTTTTAGATTCACCAATTCAGAATATTTTGATTCATTTTATCCAATGCAATCCCATCAGTGTCACGTCACTTTCTCCTTGGGCTTCTATTTCTCCTGCTTTCTAAAACTTTCTTAAATTTATTCTTGGGTAAATACTATCCTTTTGATCTCAAATGATAGATTAGTCTCATGTGTACATACTTTGCTAGTCCTATTATTTCCTTATAGACTTATGTTTGATGGTTCCATAAAAATTCTGTCAGTTAGTTGTACTTGGTGGTTTGTATGTTGCTATGATGTTGTTAGATTTGTCACTAGTATTTCACATTGAAGTGAGGTTACTTAAGTTTGATAGACTTCAGCAGCGTTCTCAGACAAAAAGCAGAACAGACTAACAGGAAAGAATAAAAGGAAGGAAATAATCCACTTTGAGGGACTAATTCTTGAAAACCTATGGGTAACAGTTAAATATTGTCAAATACAGTATAAGAAGATGAACCCTTCTGGTAGGAATGCACTCAAAATATGTCTAAGAAATAGCCACCTTCTCAAAGTAGAGGTGAAAATAATGGTGTGGGTAAAGCAAAGATTACAGGACCATCATTTGCTAGTGGGGCATGACTCAAAATGAGAAGAAACTGTTGTAAACCTTAATTAATAAACAGAACTTGGGATGTACTAAGAATGAATATAATAAAATTCAAAACTGTCAGAACTGAAATGGAACACATATTGATAGATATAATAAGAATAATGAAACTGAAATAGGTGGATATTTGGCCATTTTAATTCAGACAATAGAGAAATGTTACCTTCGGAACATTTTATGGCAGAAAGAACATTGCAAGAAATCTCTTGAAGGACAATGCTCTTTTAAAAAATCATTTTATTGGAGGCTCAAACAACTCATCACAATCTATCCATCCATCCATGTGTCAAGCACATTTGTACATGTGTTGCCATTATCATTCTGAAAATATTTTCTTTCTACTTGAGCCCTTGGTATCAGCTCCTAATTTTACTCCTCCCTTCCCCACGTTCCCTTCCTCATGAACCCTTGATAATTTATAAATTATTACTATTTTGTCATGTAATACACTGTCCAATATCTCCTTTCACCCACTGTTCTGCTGTCTGTCTCCTGAGGGGGGGGGGGGCGGGAGGGTTACATGTAGATCATTGTGATCAGGACACTTTCTCCCCTACATCCCCTTCCCCTCCTGGTGTTGCTACTCTCATTATTGATGCTGAGGGATTTATCTGTCCTGGATTCCCTGTGTTTCCACTTCTTATTCGTACCAGAATACATCTTCTCATCTAGCCATATTTGTAGACTAAAATTGGGTTCATGATAACGGTAGAGAAGGAAGCATTAAAGAACTAGAGGAGGGCTGAGCCCCGGTGGCGCAGTGGTTGTGCATGGGAATGCAGCCCACTGGGTTGGAGTTTCAAATACAGCAGCACTCTTCAGGAGCAAGGCTGGGCCTCCTACTTTCACCACTAGGGGGCAGTGATGCCAAAAAAAAGAACTAGAGGAAAGTTGTATGTTCCATCGGTGTTATATTGCAACCGGAATGGCTCATCTCCTCTCTGTGACTCTTCTGTAAGGGAATATCCAGTTGTCTACAGTCAGGCTTTGGGTCTCTACTCCACATTCCCCCTCATTCACAATAATATGAGGGTTTATTATTTTTTTGTCGTTATTGTTCCTTGATGATTGATAACCAATCCTGTCAACACTTCATGATCACACAGGCTGGTGTGCTTCTTCCATGGAGACTTTATTGCTTCTCAGATGGATGACTGTGATAGGAGACAACCAATATGCCCAAATGGATGTTCAGATAATGAGACTCTTATTCAAATTTACTCATAACCACTGGGATACAGAAATGGTAGCATTTTATCAGTTACCACATTCTAAAATTGATAAAACCTGCAATTGAGGTACACTAATCATTATTGGCAATTGGAAAACAAAAATGGAAAGAAAGAAGAAAAACTATTTGGGAGTTATAGCCCTAGTGATAGAAAAGCCACTGGAGATTACATTATAGAATTCTGGAAGACTAGGAATGTCTTCACAGCACACACCTTCTTACAATGATACAAATGATTACTTTAGATATGGGAAAAGTTAATGGAGAAGGTGAATATCAGGAGCAAATCTAAGACCAGCACCTGAATGCAGAACATACTATCATTAAAATAAGCCCAGGAAAACCAAAATATGACCTTGAGTATATCCCATTGAATTATTTTGTTCCAGAGAACATTTCATAAATAGATGTTACACATTTAACAATAATGACATAAGAAAATGAAATATCACTAAAAATATAGAAGGAAAGAAGTGATTGAGGTAGATGCCTATTTTCTCTTGAATATAGTGTAGCTAAATTAAATGGAAGAAATTATGAAATAACATAGCTGAGCAAAAATTTCAAAGGACTGAACAAGAAACACATGATAATGATTTGTTCAAAGATTACAACTTTAGAAATCAAAGAAATAAGATGCCTTGTATATCTAAAACTTAAATAAATGACAAAAATTAAAGCCTAAAGTTGAAGCATGAAAAAATTCTGTGAGCAAAATATTGAGTGATGCAATCAACATCAAAAGGCAATGGAAGGATACAAAGACAATCTACAAGAAATAGCAGGTAAAACACCAACCATTTCAAGAAGCAACTTATGATCAAGAAACACTGTTAATGAAGGCAGAAGTCCAAGCTTTACTGAGTGTTCACTAAAATCAAGGTTCCAGCATATTTCAGCAAACTGGTGAAGAACTCATTTATGCTAGGAAATATGGAAGACAGTTACTGGTCAACCAGCTAGAAGAACTCCTTATTTGTATCAATTCCAAGGAAAGGTGACCCAACAGAATGCTCAAATTATAGAACAATTAAATTGATATCACATCCAAGAATGTTTTGCTGAATATCATTCAAAAATAATAAGCATTAAGGATTGCAGCCTTCAGTAAGCATTAGAATTCAACTTAAAGAAAACAGACTTTCTCACAGCTGGACCAGTAGATCACCTAATAATGAAAGGAGAAAATATTGAATGTGTCAAGGATTCCCTCTTAGTTGAATCCACAGATAATGAGCAGGGAAGCAGCAGTGAAGAGACCAAAGGATGCATTGCAGTGGGTGAACTGGCTTCACAAGACTTCTTTAAAGTGTTGAAAAGCAAGAATGTTACATTGGGGACTAAAATATGCCTGACTCATCCATGATACTTTAAATCATCTAATAGTCATGTGAAAATTGAACATTGTCTAAGAAGTTTTTATAGTTTTGTCACCTTATGCTTCATGGCATTTATGCATCTACTTGCAACATAGTTAAGTACATGTACATAAATACACTCTGTCAGGCTTATATACATGGGTAGGCAGAGTACTACTTTCCAAACCCATTCATTCTGGATGTCTTTCCATATGTACTATCTAAGGTCACAGACCTGGGTATATAACAGTGTAGTTAGAAGGACTATGTAGTTAGCAGCAGTGTTTCTCTTTAACCTTTGCACACTTTCCAGTGCTTTTTCTTGTCTCCAACATTTTTGCCATACTATTAGACTGGAGTCTAACTTTATAGATGCTGATAATGTTGATGTCCTATGAGTACCACTTTAATTAGATAAATCCACCATTTTATTATGAATCAGAATAAATATCAATAGATCCAACATTCCATCAAAATGATCCTAATCTACTTCATTCTATTAGGATCATGGTAAATCTCACTGCTAACATGAGTATCGAGGAATAAGATTGAGTACCCTCTGTGTACCTGATTAAATGGTATAAATTTTGAAATCATAAGATCCAAGAATAAATAGTACTTCTGCTCAGTAGAAGTTTCTGATTGTTGATATGCTGCATAAAAATATTTTTCATATGAAAACCTTGCTTTAACAGGGAACAGTCCCCAAACTTGCCTAAATATGAACCCAACTTCTTAAATAGAACAAGTAATGCTAACTATTTATAACATCAAAGGTTGTGAATATAGGCATTACTTTTAAAATGCCTGTGATTAAATGAAATTTGAACTATTTACCACCTTTATAACCATTGTAACTCATGTAACATCTTCTCTTTAAAAGAGGGATAATACATATTTATAAAATTCCATTGAAAAATATATTAGAAGAACATTTTAAAGATATAATGCTATATATTAGTGAACTTTAGAATTTATATTAATATTAATTGTATATTATGATTTTTTAGGGAGCACAGAATCCCATTATCATCATGCCTATTCATTTCACTTATAGATCAAAACGCAATGCATCAAAGACTTATGCTTAGCTATATTTAAAAGTGCTGCCTTTCTTCCTGGAAAGGTTAATTCTCATCACTTTAAATCTAAAGGGCCCCCTATTTGTTCAATTGAGTTATGGTAAACTGGGAGAGGATTTTGTCAGTGATACTTTCAGGTAAACAATAGATTGCTAAACATAAAATCAGCTGTTGAAATCCATCAGCCATTTATTGGAAGAAAAATGAGGCTGATTTCTCTCATAAAGATCTATAGTCCCCCTGACCAAACGACCATCTAAGTCAGGAGTCCTCAAACTTCAAATATGCAGTCCTAAAACATGTGGTCCACTGAGGACATTTACTGGGTGTTTTTCCCACCGCTCCTGTCATCATGAGCAGCCAACTCATCCTGGACTCACAGTGAATTTGTTCATAGTTGTTTTGTTGTTGTTGTTGTTGTTGTTTAACTTTAGTCTGGCCTTCCAATGGTCTGAGGAGCAGTGAACTGGTTAAAACGTTTGAGGATCCCTGAGACACAAACTAAATTCATGTAAAAGAAGCACCCATCAGCAGTCACCAAAGAATGGGAAAGCATCTAATCCAAAATTTAAAGGACGGAGCAGTGTCAGAGCCTAAACTTTGAGAATCTGCTTTGTAGAAGGCAACAGTGGGAGCCCAAGATTCATTGATGGGAACTACATAGGGAACACACCTCCAATGAACACCCTCTATCCACAATTGGAGGAAGGAAAGCCATTACTAAACAAAGTGCATTGGAGAGATGAGTATAAAAGTTCAGCAGCATAAATCTGACTTGAACTGTTAACACCTTGTCAGCTAAACCCCTCTGACATGCTTGACCTGATTTTTTTTCAACATTTTCTGTATTTTGTTTTGTTTTTTCATATTAGGGTGGTTCTCAGAGGTGTTATGGCATAAAACACCACCTTCTTGAAGTTGTGTTACATGGTTTCCTGTACTTAGGTTTATGAAACCCAGGATTGATGAACCTATAAGGAAACTGAGTAGAATAAGGGTTTTGGCTCTGAGGATTGCAGGAGTAGGAGGGGGTGAGATAGGGATAAAAGGGAGACAATGTCAAGGAGTCCAGGAAGGAAACATATTTTGAAACTGATTGTTGTTGCAATTGTAAAATTCTACATGATGTAATTGATCTATGGAATGATATGGCATATGCATTAACTTCTAATTAATAAAAATCATGCTCAAACGCATACAATCTTGGGAATCCTATGTTGTTCTTGCTAGGTGCTCTCCAGCAGAATTTGACCCATGCAAACTTATGCCATATACAATGAAGCTCTACGTGAGCCTGCACCATCTTCACAATTTGTTTCTCTGCTTGAGACCATGAATGCATCTATGGTGTCCACAGGCAGCCCTGGTCTGGTTTCAGCTGATGATATTGAGCTGTCCATGTGCCAATCTGAGTAGTGAGTTTTCCAGAAGTTCATATGGATAGTGCCATGTTGTGTTGTTGAAAAAAAGGGTATTTGCTGTGAACCAGACGTTGTTATTGCTGTGAGGTGTCATACAGTCAGCTCTGACCCATAGCTACACTGTGCACAACATAAGGAAACATCACATATTCCTACACCCTCCTTAACATTGTTCCTTTTCCTGATTCCCCTGGGTGCAGGCCTTGTGTCAATCCATCTCATCTCATCGAGTGCCTTCCTCTTTCTGACTGCCCTTCCACTATACCAAGCATATGTCCTTCTCCAGGGACTGGATTCCCCTGGCAATATGTGCAAATTATGTAAGACAAAGCAATGCCCTCTTTTCTTCTTAGGCGCAATCTAGCTTTAGTTATTCCAACACAGTCCCATTTGTCCTTTTAATAGTCCATAGTCATTTCAATAATTTTCTTCAGCACCACAATTCAAATACATTAATTCTTCCTTGGTCTTCCTTATGCAAAGTCCAATTTCCATGTGCCTATGTTGCGATGGTGACGATCACAGCTTGTGTTAGGCAGACCTCAATCCACAAAGTAACATCCTTGCTTTTCTAGACACTAGATAGGTCTTCTTCATCAATTTTTTAATGCAATATGTCTTTTCATCTCTTGAACTGTGTTTTCGTGAGACTCAATTGTGGATCCAAGTATGACAAAATCCTCAAAATCTCCATCTTTTTTTCTCTATTCATCATTATGTAATCTATTGGTGCAGTTGTGAGGATTTGGATCTTCCAAAATGTCATTCAATAGACAGAAAAGAAAGAAAAGATCAAAGTGAATGTCAAAAGAGGCACTGCAAACAGCTCTAAATTGTAGAGCTAGCTAAATCAAATGGAAAAAAAGTATAAGTCAAGGATCCGACCAGAAAATTTCAAAGGGTAACTAGAGAATAGAAAGCCAAATATGCTAATGAACTATGTGAGGACCTAGAATTAGAAAACAAAAAGGGAAGAACATATTCAACATATCTGCAAGTGTAAGAATTCAAGAAAAAATAAAGCCTTCAATTGTACCTTTAAGAGATTCTATAAGCACAATATTGACTGATGCAAGAATCAACAGAAGATGAAAGGAATACACCAAAAAGAATTAGTCAAGAGTCCACCATTTCAGGAAGTAGCATCTGAGCAAGAAGTAATGGAGCAGAAGGAAGAAGTGCAAACTGCCCTGAATGTGTTCGTCAAAAACAAGGTTCCAAGGATGGATTGAATACCAGTTGAAATGACTCAACAAGCTAATAAAGTACTAGAAGTGATCAGTTGCCTATGCCACGAAATTTGGAAGACAGTTTCTTAGCCAACTGACAAGAAGAAATCCATATTTGTCCCTACTCCAAAGAAAACTGACCCAACAGAATGCTGAATCTATAGAATGCTAATATTTGTATCATACACAATTAAAATTTTGCTGAAGATCATTCCACAGTGATTTAAGCAGTTATTGACATGGAGATGTTAAAAGTTCAGGTAAGAGAATGTTGTAGAGGGAATGTCATTGCTGATATTAGATAGATGTTGGTTGAAAGCAGAGAATCTCAAAAATTTATTTTCTTGCTTTACATTCTATGTACAGGCACTAAAGTTACTCTCTGGGTCATAAAGAATTTTGGATAGCCTTGAGAATAGCAGGAATTCCAGAACACTTCATTGTGCTCATTGGGAACTTCTACATGGATGAAGAGGTAGCTGTGTGAACAGAACAAAGGGGTATGGCATAGTTTAACATCATTAAAGGTGTGTGTCAAGGTGATATCTTCTCACCATACTTGTTCAATCTGTATGCTGAGCAGATTATCACAGAAGCTGAATTATATGAAGAAGAGCAGGGCAACAAGTTTCAAGGGAGGCGTAATAACAACCTGCAGATGATGCAACCTTGCTCAGTGAACTTGAGGAGGACTTGAGGCATTTATTCTATGAAGATCAAGGCTTGTATCCATCAGTGTGGAAATCCTATACAAGTTTTCTAAAAATGGAAACTGACACAGTGGCAGTGGATAAAGTATAATTCTCACTGACATCAAGTCCATGCTGACGCATAGTACCAACCCTCCTCCCCCACCCCCACCCCACCCCCGCCGCCCTGACAAACACACACCTTCCATGGGTTTCTGTGATTTTAACTGTTTAGGTAAGTACAAACTCCAGTCTTTATTCTGTAGTTTCTGATGGTTCTGAACTGCCCACCATGTGGGTCACAGTCCAAAGAATAACCACTACACCACTAGTGCTCTTTACAAAAAAGTATAGTACAGTAATACATGAGTATGTATATTTTATGGTTGTTTAAGTTATCATAGGATTTTCGAGTAGGAACTGGAGGACAGCATGTATCTATAACAACATATTAAAATGACTCTGTATTCATCAATTTTAGTTTAATTATGATTGCAGAAAAAAAACCCATCTGTACATTAGTGATGAAAGAGTCTGTCTTGCTATATTACATTGCAATAGAGCCAAGTGGTAAAGTTTCTTTTTCTGTAGTCTGGAGACTACACAATCTTTTACTGAATATATACATAGACCTGGGGAAATATGAATTGCATACATTACACACTGAACCTTAGAACTTTTGCTATGAAGTGCTATATGACAATTTTGTTCGCATTTCACAGCTAAAGTCACATGGTTAGACTTAAATTTTGCCAGGTACAGGCAAATGCAATGGGGAGAGATGAAAAAGAGGAAGGCACTCAATTTGATGGATTAATCAAATGCCTGTGACTATGGATTGAAA